>VDFB02139579.1:0-64969 GCA_007258455.2 Sequoia sempervirens | reverse complement strand
TATTTCACTCAAGTGATTAACTTTTGTAAAGTGAAAAAGGACCCCAAGTTGGACGCTTGGACTAGAGAAGAGTGTAATGTTCCATTCTTTTTACACTTGAGTGATTATAAAAAAAAAGCAATTTATATTGATTGATTTATATTATTACGACATTATATATAACGGCAAGTTTCTAGAGGTTTGATACAGTGATAATCGATGGGATATGACATCAAGACTATCAAGGATGCCACACCGCTTAGGGAAAGAAATATTTATATCACCCATCCTTAGGCAAATTCACCTTGTAATAGTAGCAGCACCCAAAACCAAAATTTTTGCTTCACTAAGGCATTTTGCTTAATTGAGTCTTAATCTTGTTAAAGTGTTGTCAAATGCTCGTTTTTGGGGTTTTCAGATATGGAGTTGGTGTCAGTGTCATGTCAGTCTGTTGCTGAAGAGATTTAAGAAAAGTGAAAATCTGAACAGAAATTACCAAAATTTTCTCTCTGGAGAAGGGAGCACTTTTTCAAATGGGCGCCCTATCTTTTAGGGGCTCAGATCCTGTTTTTAGGGTTTGTCACCTCCAGCAGACATTCGTCCGGCATCACGTTAGCTTTGCAGTAAGCTATCAAGTCTGTCAAACGGACCTGTTTCGAGCAAGTTGTGGTGAATACAGCGCAAAACAAGGTGAAAGTGAAAATTGACTAACACTGGTAAAAAGCGCAGCTTTTGGGAATGGCGCCCATCTTTTTGAGGTGCCAAATGAAGGTTTTTGGCTAAATGCCATCCAAGATGTTTGTCTCACTTTTGTTCAAGCTTCGCAACGCATCCGTCAGTGGGTGAATCTGAGTTGCTGAAGTGCCTGAACCTGAGGTCAAACGTAGGGTCAAATCTTAGTCAGAACGTCAGAGGAAAAAGCAAAAGAGCACATTTTAGGAAAGGCGCCTAAGCTTTTCAAGCCTTTAATGCTTTCTTTCTGATGATTTTAGATATTCAATGTGTCCGTGTTACGTTCAGCTTTCCGTTGCCTGTCTCTGTCAGTTCGTGAGATGCCTCAGCAGCTTGCAGTCGAGGTTTTTGTGATATTCTAGCCAGTTCCTGAAATGGCTAAGTCTGGGATTAAAAGAGCAACTTTTGAAAAAGGCGCCCTAGTTTTTCACCCTTCAGATGTTGTTTTCTTGGGAAATGTGCCTTTGCAGCTATTGTGCAGAATGATGTCAGCTACGCAGTGAACCTGAGTTCCAGTCCTAAAAGTTAAGAAAATGAAAGTTATGAAGGATTTATTTTTTCCTTCGTACGAAATGCAGAAGTCAAAATTTGACTAAGTCTGAGAAAAAGCGCAGCTTTTGCAAAAGGCGCTTGGATTTTTGAGCCTTCAGATGACAGTTTTATGGTTTCTAGTCTCAAGATACCTTTTGATCAGTTTTTACTTAGCTCTGCGATGCACCTATCAGCCAGTCAATCGGAGAACTCAGTCAACCAGTGTCAGAGGATGAACAGAGGTCCCGACAGAGGTTTTAACCTAAATTTTCATGAAATTTGGCTAAGTCTGGAATTCGCCTTAAGAGGTCAAAGTTGAGTTTTCGAAAGAGAGTTGAATGGACGCCTTAACTGGAGTTCTGACTGCAGTTAGACTAAACAATTTCTGGGTTGTCATCTTCAGTTCATATATTGGCATGTGGAGTGATCTTTCAGTTTGCATGTCGAGTTAACTAGTTTGCATGTTCAGTTAACTGCCTTGCATGTTGAGTTAACTTGATTGCATGTTCACTTAACTGAAGATTATCAGTGAATGTCAACTGGAGTTCACATGCATGGCGCATTTGGTTGCAAATGTGAAGTTTTAAAATGTGAAGATGGCGCTTCATTAAGTATCAACTGAAGTTTGAAAAGGGCCGCCATATTTTGATGAAGCATTAAAATGTGAAGTATGGCGAGTTTGAAGTTGTTAACTTCAGTCATGAAAAGGGTCGCCATATTTGGGTTTTATTGATGAAGCATATTTTGTGAAGCTACGCACTTTTTAAGGAATAATAACTTTAGTTCCAAAAGGGTTGTTATTTTTAGAACTGAATTGAAGCATAAGAGTGAAGATTGACGCACTTCTTGAAGGTCAACTAAAGATTGAAAAGGGTCGCTATTTTTAGAACATGATTATTGCATGAAGATGGCGAATTTCTTATCTCATTCAACATTGTTAACTGAAGTTATCAAAAGGGTCGCCTTAGGTCAAATTTGTGAATCCAAAGCAAATGTGAAGGATGGCGAACTTGATAAGATTGTTAACTAAAGTCAAAGTCGCATGGTTTAGTTAAACTGAAGACTTGAAAGGGTAACCCTAATGCATGGCTATTTATTTAGCATATTCGAGTTCCAGTTAACTAAAATGGGGTCCAATTAGAAGCCAAGCGCCATTTTCCATGAATTCTTTGCTTAGTGCGAATTTTCTATGATGAAAATCTATATATTTCAAGAATGGCGTCCATTATTTCATCATCTTTTGCTCTGAAGCTTATATTCTTTTTGAGCGACCAGCAAGCTTAAGGTGATTCAGGTGTCCGATTTCAGCGATCTTCATAGCAACGAGTTCAGATTGTTCAGAGGAAGGCGATTCTAGACTTTATTTTCACTTTTTGCATGCAAGTTTCATCAAGTTCCAAAAAGAGATTGGCGAATTCTACAGAAGCAAAGCAAACAAAACTTTCTATCTTCTATCTTATTTCTTCTATTTTTCATCTTAGGTACTTTTTTCGCATGTCAAAGAAATTCAACATATCTTAACTGATCATCGTATTCTATATTTCAGCATTTGCAGCCGGTGACCCACGCCTTTAGATTTTTTCGAGAAAATCGCCTTCAGCTTTCATTCTAAAGCTCTCAGGCCTTTCTTCCCGAGAATCTCTTTGCATGTGGGTTGAATCACATTTTTCGAGAATCCGTACTTATCCGGTTTGTTCAGACCCGCTTGTGCACAAACCCATGCGTTCCGGTGAAACTCCCTAAAATTTCTTTCGCCGAGGCTATTTTAGCTTTGTCCGTGAGGTTTTCGAAGTTCTTTAAATATATTCGACTTTACAAATAAAAGTCATCATTTTCAAAATGCGCTCAATATCATTGATTACAAGGTGAAATCGGCTATCACACATAATTTCATCAAAACGTCAGATACGGACCTAAATCATGTTTATCCAGTGGTCAATCTGAGCAGTTTGGAAGGTGTTAACAGCAATTCGTTGAGGAATCTTGAGCGTTCCGGGTTGTTGGCAGCGGCATCTATTCCTGTTACTACTTTTGATCTTGAGTTCGTACTTGCTTGTATTAAGCATTATGACTCGTCTTCACGACAAATCAGATCAGCAGATGGCAGGGTTGTTTGCAGTCTCAATCCGAAGGACATAGAGAAATGTTTTGCTATTCCTCCTCGTTCAGATAACTTCACTGTGGTTCTTGAGGCTTGTGAGAAGATATGGAATGCTGATCAACAACGTTCGCAGAGGAAAGTGGCTCAGAAATGGTTGACAGTTCAGAAGACTAATTTTCCTAAGAAGGTTGGTCGCGGTGAATTTAAAGAGGAAGTTGCTGTTTTGATAACTTTACTTAACCGAGTTACCGGTCAATCAGATGCTAGCACTTTTCGTCCATGGATGTTCTACCTGATTACCAGAATTCTTGATGGTACAGAGTGTTTTGATTGGGCTATGCTGATTAGTGATTGCTTACATCAGCAAATTACTAACTTTCTCAAGTATCATGAGTTTCATATGATATCCTACTTGGTTTACTTGGTTGCTTTTCAAGGTAGCTACAGGTTTCTTAAAACCAATGGCACTCTCGGTGTTCAGCGTGTTCATGAGTATTATCCTCAGTTGGAGTTTTCTCAATCCAAGCAGGACTTCCAAGCAGTGAATGATCACTTTTCCATGAGAACAGTAAGAGATCTTGATGATGAAATGCACATTCGTATTTCTGCCGAGGCTAAATCAGCAATGGAGACTTGGGCGGATTGGTTTATCCAATTCCCTACTTTCACATATATCCGAGTTTACGGATATGTTGGAGAGCCCTTGATGTTACCAAGATACCCTTCAGATAAGCTCATTTTTATGGAATTCCTCAGACAGATGCAGCACGTTCATTTCTTTATTTGTAGTCGTCATAAGACTGCAGCTAATTTTCCATTCACATTGGGAATTTTCACATGCGATGCGGCGACAGATGCCAGGTTTATGTCTACTGAGATAGAAAGGTTCAAACCTAAGATTTATACCGGTGATATGCCTTATGATCTTCCTCACATCATTAGTGATCGGTTAGAGCTGGTTGATTGCCATGCCAAAGACTGAAGACTGGCTAATTTGTGAAGATGAATTGAGGTCCGCTGCCGCCACTAATGACTCACTATTGGTCAGCTCTCTGATTACTTGTCAGAAGATGTTGATGGTCTATCTGATGATGATGGAAAAGTTCTTCTCAATTCATATATTAAGGATCAAGTTGCTCGGCAGCCACTTCGCTCACCTGATTGGTATGCCAAGGAGAATATTTCTATCGAAGAGGTTTCCAAATCAGTTATCAAGACTAGTACAGCCTGAGAGCAAACGACATCTAAGTCGGGCCTCGTGGGCGAGTCAGCCAAAGGATTTCTTCGCTGCTCTCTACTCTAGAGCAAGACCCGTAGTCAAGGCCATTATAATAACTCCCCAAGGGTTAGACCTGGAACACAGGGAAGAGAGCTACTGGTAAGAGGAAGCAGAAACAAGTTGAGAATGTTCCTGAGGTTCCAGTAGAGACAGTTATTCAGGCCGAGCCTCATGTTTCTCCTCCTAGTTCACCTCATGTACAGCCTATTGACATAAGTTCTGAGCCTGGGACACCAATTCAAGCTGGATCGGAGACACCCGAACCACCACCGGTTGATACATCAGGGACAGTCTCTCCGCGAATTGAGAATATTGTTCAGTCTTGTTGGCTCGAGAAGTCTTTAGGGAGACAGAGGCGTGAACCTTCATACAATCTTGACTTATCTGAGTTCGGTGAACCTTATCAGAGAAGGTCAAACAAGAAGATAAAGAAACAGGTGCACATTGAGAAGACTCCAGAATCAAAAATTGTTATTGAAGTTGCCGTTCCTCCAGAGGGTAAAAGCTTAGATGAAGTCGAAGTTGGTGACTTTACATTCACTAAGGCTAATCTTGGCAGGACTACACGAGAGACAGATGTATCTCTTCTTACGATTGTTACCAATAATCTTGAAGAGCGTATCACCAAAGATGGAGAAGATAAGGCATTACTTAAAGCTGAAATTGGTCAACTTCGTCGATACATTTCTGATCTTGTTCATGGGAATTCGAGTAGAGCACCTGTTCTTCCTCAGCATACACCTGCAGAACAACAAAAATTGGATCAGTTGGTTAGTCATGGCAGACTTTTAGACAACTGGATTGATAATTTAGTTGCTGCTGGTAAAACTCTTCTTGCAGATCTGTATCAGTTGAGAAGTGATGCGCATAAACTCCGTCAGGGTGTTCAGTCGCTTGAGATTGCAGTTGCAGAGAACTTGGCAAAGGATCGTGTTCTGGTATCTCAGTTATCAGTTGCATATGATGCCTTGGAGATCGATGAGGATCAAGACAAAGTTTTTACTTGGAGAGAGCAGCACCTTCTCAGGACAGAAATATGTGAGAAGATCTCTACTAAATTGTTTTCACTCAAGGATGATGTGGTTGGAGTACTTGCACTGGTCAGTGGCTTCGTTGTTCAGATTCCGTGTCATTATCTTCTGGAAGATGGCACGTATGTTGAGTTGGATAAAGTTCAAGCAGAGTTCGAGAAGCTGATTCGTGACAGCCTTGAAGGTGAACCTATGGCGCCCAAATTAGAGAATATTTCAGTGATTGCATCCAGTTTCAGAAAGGCGACTGAAGAATGTAAAGATGGCATGCATATGATCACAGAAAGTGGCAGAGAACTAAAGAAACAGACTATTGCTTTGAGCAGCTAGTGCCGAATACGAGAGATCGATGAGTTCTTGTAGCGTTAGACCGAAAGTTGACATGGAGTGATTCGCTAGCTTGGAACCCGCAGCTTAATTTCGAGGGTTGGTCATGAGTAGCAGCTTAACTCGACTTCTCAGCCTTGAGTTTACTGCTGGACTTAACAATACGTTTATCTCATCCTTGGAATTAATAACAATGTGAGTTAGGGGTTAGGTTTCCAGCTAACTGGCGTAGTGTCCAAACAATCTTCGGCGAATAAGACGCATGCTTGCACACATGGTCCATTTAGGGTTATTTGTATCGTACTAACCGATGAAGCTTTCCAGCTAATCAACAGATAGTTTACCATTAGGGGTTTAATAATTAATCTTGCATGCATTTAGGATCAGTAGTTCACACTACAGTGATTTTCCTTAGGGTTCCCTACACCTTGATGTATATAAATAAGAGCTTTTGCTCATTTGTAATTAACTTTTGCTTGAGAGAGAAAATATATGTCAAAATAATTTGCCCCCTCAATACTCTTGGTATTTGTTCATGCCTTTGCTAATACATAGCTAATTGCCATGCCACATAGGGTTTCATGCACCAGATAGTGGATTCTTTTCCATAGTTTAGATAAATCTGTCTTGTGAATCTTTTGTCATTATTGATCAAGCGTTATGCCACATAGGGTTTCGTGAGATTGTGATGATAAATCTGTTTTGAGAAGTCTTTACTGTTATGATCAAGTGTTATGCCACATAGGGTTCCATAAGATTGTCATGGTAAATACTTCCCTTAGTTTAGATAAATCTGTTTTGTGAATCTTTTATCATTTTAATCGAGTGTTATGCCACATAGGGTTTCATAAGATTGTGTAATGTCCCCTTCTATTTAACCTTTCGAGACTCAGTGGTTTAGCCTATTACATCGACCCTCGTAGGCTAAGGGTTCTGGTTAGAGGGTCACCTGTCCGGGCACCTGGTCGGGAATTTGCTTATTTGGTATCTGGAGTTTGGCGACATGGTGGAATTGCGCGTTTGGCGTGTTACGGGAGCTTGAAATATTGTTCTTCATCATCATTTCACCTTTCCAGACTTTGGGGGCCATGTGTCTATTAGTTCAAGGGGTTGAATTCTATTTTACTGTTACTATTCATCACTAAAGTGGAAAAAAGCAACAATTTAAGTGAATAGTAACCTTTTTAATGAATAGTGTTTTCAAGCTAAAATTATAAAATGAGCTTGAGAAGTTCGAACTTCTCATGTTATGAAGTATTTGACTTGTTTGAAGCTTGAAGTGTGGAGAGTGTGGAAGGAGAAATCTAGGGTTTCTACTTTCAGCAGTGGGGAAGTCTGGTTGGACTTCATTTCTTCAAATATTTGTGCTCTTGATGGTGTGAAATACCACTTTAAAGAGGCAGGTCAGAATTTGTATGATTCGTGGGAGCTCTATTTTGCTGTTCTAGAGGGTTTGAAGTCATCTTTTGGTTAAGTAATCGTTGTTTGAAGCTCCTTCAACCATCTTGGAAGTGTTCTAGCAGATTTGTGAAGATTTTGAAGCTGAAATATTCACTTACAGCCAGCCGCCTTTGTGAGAGGGTTTCATCTTCATCAAGCAAAGAAAACGCCTCCTATTTGTTGCTGCTTCTTCTTCCAAAGTGGGCGCCTCCTTCAATAGAGGTTATTTCAACGAATTTTCAGTGGAAAAAGGTTGCTAGTAAGTTTGTCTATGCTTTTATTTGGGCGCGGGTACTGTAGCAAACACTGTTCACAGTGTTGTTTTGGCTGCAAGCTAACCTAGGGTTGTAAATGAAGTCTTTTCCGGAATGTATAAAAGTTATATGATTTATGCACTTCCTATTGTGTAATGAAAGCCTCCTGATTATCAATTTATGTATCTTCTTAGTTTATAATTAAAGTTTAGTTTTTATATGAGTTCTTTGTATGCCTACGCGGGTAAAAATATCATTAGTATCATTAACATCAAACTTCCAAAAACACAAAAACAAGAAAGCAGATCACAAAACAAAAATCAGACCTATAAATCAAGAGAAATCAAATCAGCAGTGAGTTTGGTTCATCACAGATTGTGATGATAAATCTGTTTTGCGAGTCTTTACTATTATAATCAAGTGTTATGCCACATAGGGTTTCATAAGATTATCATGGTAAATTCTTAAATCTGTTTTGTGCCAATAGACTTGCTCAGATTGAGATAATAGTTGCGCCACCTTGCCTTCAAGTAGAGAATCTAAACACGTTTATCGTCTGATAGTCATAACCTTGCTCCGTTTTCTCATGCTCTGTTTTCTTGAGGGAACTGGATAGAATTTAAGTTATTAAGTTTAGTTGTAGTTAGTGAATCTGCGAAACCAGAGAAAACTCAGCTGCAACGTATTAGTTTTCAAGAAAGCCTTGTACCTCTACAGCTGAAACAAAAAGACAGGAATTAGTTTAGTTTATTTTCCTTTGCAGGTATTTTTGTAAAGCACAATGAGGGAGCTTCCCCTCCTAATTTGAAGAGCACTCATTGCGTAGTGTACATAGGCTGTTCGTAGCAACTCTTACTCCAGAGGTGTTAGTTGTTACGCCAACATGTAGCTAAAATACTTTCATGATCTTAGCATTGCATGGCAACTGGTTGTCAAATCATCAGCTGGCTGTAGCTGTATATTTGCATCATCTTGCATTGGGGAAGTCTGAATGAAAACTGTTTGTCAAAATGACTATATTCTGTAGATTCATTTTCAGTTACATTTGAGTTATGAACATCAGAAAATATTGCATTGGTATACTGGTTGCATCCTTAGATACACTTTGGACTCTTTTATGCATCATTTCATCAAATAAGAACAGAAAATCAAAACTGGAAACACCTACCAGTTGAAGAGAGTTTGCAAGTAATTTCTTTAATGAAATTCTTGAGGCAGGCAAGCAAAGTTTTTTTTTATCTGATTGGCAAGCCTGGTTAGCAAAATGGTTGTCATGGCTTCTAAATTTGTTGATGAGGTAATGGACGCTTATGAGGAGTACAAAGCACTACCAGATAAGATCAAAGAGCATCTAAACTTCGAACAATATATGGAACATCAGATGGAATATAACAGGGAAAGACACAAATCAAAAAAATGTGAGCAGCTAAGTGTTGAGAGCACCTTAAATAATATTCAGCGAAAACTTATGCTTTCACAACGAAGATTAACTCATAGTTTGCAGCAGTACGAGGATTCCCTTTCAAGACGAACCTCATCACGAAGCAAAAATGAGAGACTTGGTGAAGTATCTAAGAGTCTCTATGATGTGTTAGGGTTAAAAAGAGATAAGTCGGTAGAGAATGATCTTCGATTTGCAGGTGGACATGGGGTCGAAAATGAAATGGTAGTTGATAAGGAAATCTTACATCAAGAAAATAGTATGGTGGAGCCACAGAATGATGCTCACAACATTCCAGAAGTTGTAACCAGCACTGTTAACAATTCTGATTTACATAACAGCAGTAGAAAAAGTTTGCATCAGCTTGAGACAACAGTGACTTCACATGTACAAAATGCTTCTATTGAGTTGTCACATGAAAGTACTCAGGAATTGGGTACTAATGATGCACTGTATGTGGAGGATTCATGTCATGGTGAGTCTGATTTTCCAGATCAGACCTTTGAAAACAAGTTAGAAGATTCATATGTTGATATGGAATCCCAAGATTGTGTTTTGGATGGGCATGTAGTTACATTGGGAGTAGAAGTGTGTGAAGATACTGTCATACCAGCAACTTCTACCTTGCCAGTTGAGCCATCCTTTGAGGTACATAGCAGCAGTACCTTAGATGTTGAGGTGTGCATGGATGAAGGCACACATGATGCTGCTTATCATGTAATGAGTGATGACGAATCAGCCTCATATCATAGTGCAGATTGTGAACCGGAAAACTTGTATGGGGGTCATAAGCTACCGAGTCCTCATCATTTGGTTGGGCAACTAAAAATGAATGACAATATGATTGCCACAACCATTGAGCATTTTGATGTTGCTCGTCAGATGTTAGCTACCTATGGTTGGAGTACTCATTTTTCAGATGAGCACAGTGATAGTGGTTTTTCCCTTGCAGAGATACATGCACTTCGAGAAGCAATTGGAATGATGAAACAAAATTACTTAAAACTACTTGTAGACAGGGATTTTCTTCTCGAGTGGGATTGCATTTGTTATGATGCATTGCAGAGGAAGGAGGAGCAGGTCGATGAGCTCACTCATGAGCTTGAGGTGACTATGGACTCGTTGGAGAGTGCTCAGTTGGCCCTTCAAGAGTCACAGTCACAGTTGGAGGAGCTGCCCGTGGAGTTGAGTTTGGCACAACCTCCACCAGCTGCAGATACAGTACAGTTATATATAGAGGCAGTTGATGAGGATCTTATATCCACGAGTTGTAGTGAGGATGTGGTTACATCTATCACAGATATTGGTGCAGTCAATTCAGCTGGGATGAGTGTTTTGGTTGAGAGCTCTTGTGATGAGATAGTTGATTTTTCCGAGAGTTGTGTGACAGATCACGTCACTACTTCATTGTCGTCACAGGAGATATGTGGGGCATCATTCAGTATGGAGATTTGTACTTATGCTAATTTGTTTCCTCAGGACTACGATGGTCAACCATTGACAGAGGTGGGAGCATTTTATCTTGATTGCATCGTGAGGAGTGTTTATCACTTCTCCTTTGGTCCACACACGGAGGATTTGATGATGCATCGGTGTGGATTGGCCCCGGAGTTATACCATCCGTTGTGGAATGGGTATTCACCGTCTTCAGAAGATGGGATTAGCGGCTGCAAGCGTCCGACTCAGCGGTTTGTGGGGGATTACTTGCAGGGATAGCTGTCAGTTTTACATCATGCTGATATGTATCCAACAGGGTTTGCTACTTCTTGGTCACAAAGTTTTCTTCTGGGTACATGGTTACAGGATGACTACTGTGTCAGTTGGCATGATAGCTTGGTCAGTTATCACATCCATGAGGGTTTAGCAAAGGACAGGGAGAGATTCAGTGTAGCAGATGCTTCTATAAGTTCTTATCTCCGCATGACAGATGGATGTGAATTCAGATTGTACTGGGATCCAGGTGGTGACAGTTTTGGCACTGAGTATTGGATGGGTCCCACTGGGTTACTTCACTATTCTCAGCATGGTGAGGTTGGAGGCAGTAGAGCGCAGTGGCAGCCTGAGGATGACAGACACGTCAGAATTTCACTCTGGGTTTGGGATCCAGGGATAGCTTGCGCAGTTGTGTTTTTGTTGATGCTACAAGAGACAGTTAGAGATGTGTGGGACCCTTTACAGTTCTTCTTTTGGGCCTTCCGAGGAGTTGGGTTTCTTTGCAGTAGAGATTGCTTGAGGACAAGCAATTTCAGGGAGGGCGGACTGTAATGTCCCCATTTTTGCGAGCATCAGAGTTCGGTGGATTTAGCCTATTCTTAGCCCTCGTAGGCTAATATGTATGGTTAGAGGGTCTCTTTTGGAGCTTGGCTTGGCTTCAGATTGTCAGAACTTACCAGTTGGCTTTCGTTCGGGGTCATTCGGACATCATTTGCCTGACTTGCTATTTTTAGTAAGTTAGGTCATTCAGCGGAGCACCCCTGCTATTTTTAGCAGTATGGTTTGGTCATGTGCAAAGTCAATCACTTTCTCCAGCTTCAGACGGTTCGTTAATCGGACGTATATTGAGAAAGATATTAATATTTTAATTGTCAAATTAAAATATTAATTATTGAAGCTTATAATATAAAGTTTAATATTATTTAATATTTTAACTTAAGTGATTTCTTGAAGGGTTCGACCAACATTGAAGGGGGCCACTTTTTAATTATAATTTATAATTAAAAGTGCGTTCGAGACTTTGGAAATATTAAAAGATAAAATTCAATTTTATTTAAATGATGCCTTTTTGAGAAAAGTGGACCCTCTTGAGAATATAAGTATTTTTCATTGTGAAGAAAGTTCATTATGTTATGAAATCAATTTTTGATCAAGTCTTCTTCTGGAGAGCGAAGCCAAGGGTTTCAGTTGTCTACAGGCATTGGAGAACGAGCCATCTTCAGTGTTGCAGTTCAGAGGCTGTGAAATATCAGCTGATCTATTGCATTCAGAGAGATCTTCATTCAAAAGTTATCACAGAACATTCACAGAGTTTTCTTTCAGCTTGCTGCAATAATTAGGTTTTTCATCAAAATATCGTTGCCTTTTTAGTTGCATGTTATCGGATCTTATTTGTAATCATTGCAGAAGATTTATAAAAAGACTGGCATCCATATTAGCACTAGAATCTATCGTTTTCAGAGTTGATTTATTTTTATTGAATTTATTATTCAATTATTGCAAAAATCGCATTCTTTATTATTTATACAAAAACGTCAAAAAAAACCAAAACTGCAAAAAAACAAACAAAAACATTCAGAGTCAGAATCAGGGGGAAACAGGGGTTTCTACAGCTTCTCTGCTCCACTCTTCTTGAGTGTAGACTGTCTGTAAGGCTGAAGTCGAAGATAAACCATATCACCAACCTCAAATGAACGCTCAACACGCTGCTGATCAGCGTACATCTTCTGCTGATTTTGTGCCATTTGAAGGTTGTTTTTCAAGGATTTCAAAATATCCTGACTTTGCTGCAACCAATCCTTGGCTTAAGGAGCTTTGCTATCACCAAACACCAAATCAGCAAAGTTGGGAGCCTCATAACCATAGAGAGCCATGAATGGAGACATCTTTATTGACATGTGGAAGGATGAATTGTAGCAATACTCTCCAATGTGGAGCCGTTTCACCCATGCTCTTTGCTGCTCCGAGACATAATTCCTAAGATAGCCCTCCAACCATTTGTTCACTATCTTAGTTTGACCATCTGTTTGAGGGTGATAGCTAGTGCTCGGAGTAAGCACTGTACCACTCATCCTGAAAATTTCTTGCCAAAAGGTGCTTAGGAACTTGCTGTCCCTATCACTCACAATGTTTTTTGGCAACCCATGCAATCTAAACACTTCATGAAAAAACAAATCTGCAACTTGAGCTGCTGTAAATGTGCTAGTGATGGCAAAAAAATGAGCGAACTTGGTCAATCTGTCCACTACAACATAAATACAATCTTTGCCTTGAGCCCTAGGCAATCCTGTGATGAAATCCATTGAAATGCTTTCCCATTTTTGATTTGGAATGGGAAGTGGCTGCAGTAGACCAGCTGGAAGGGAGTGCTCATTTTTGTTCATTTGACAAGTGCTACACTCCTTGATGTAACACTGAACTTCCTCTTTCAACCCCTTCCAAGAGAACCTCTCTCGAATCTGCCTATATGTCTTGAAATATCCGTGATGACCAGCAAGTGGGATGTCATGAAAAGTCATCAAAATCTTCTTCTTAAGTTTGGAATCAGCTACCAAAAAGATTCTTCCCTTGTAATATATCAACCCATCAACTACCTTGTACCTTTCATCATGAAAAGTACCTTCAATGATGCTGGTTGCAAACTGATTTTTGGCATAATCAGCAAGCAACATCTCCTTCCAATCAGCAGTAAGCTCACACAATGAGCTCAAATGAGGCCTCCTTGATAAAGCATTTGCCACAATGTTGTTCTTTCCTTTGACATACTCATTGTCAAAATCGTAAGCTTGAAGCTTACTCACCCACTTTTGTTGTCTTTCATTCAAGTCCTTTTGATGCATGAAGTGCTTGAGACTATTGTGATCAGTTTTGACCACAAATTTGCTCCCCACTAGATATTGTTTGAACTTGGCTAATGCATGCATGATTGCAAGCATTTCTTTGTCATAGATAGAATAGGTCCTTTCAACGCCCCTTAGTTTTCTGCTTTCAAACACAATGGGATGCTTATCTTGCATCAAATCAGCCCCAACACCTTCCCCTGATGCATCACACTGTAACTCGAAAGGTTTGGAGAAATCTGGTATGGCCAATACTGGACAAGAACTCATGATTTTCTTGAACTTATCAAACACACTTTGAGCCTTTTCTGACCACATGAAAGCCCCCTTTTTAGTGAGGTCAGTAAGAGGAGCAGCACTTTGAGAGTAGCCCTTCACGAACCTTCTGTAGAAGCCACAAAGACCCAAGAACCCCTTCAAATGAGTCAAGTTTTCTGGAGGTGGCCAATCAACTATTGCCTTGATCTTTTCAGGATCAACCTTCACCCCATTAGCACTGATTATATGACCAAGGTAGAGCAGCTCCTTCATTCCAAATTCACATTTGGGCTCTTTGGCAAACAAACTTTCTGATTCAAGAATGCTAAGCACTTCCTCCAAGTGCTTGAGATATTCTTCCCATGTCTTGCTGAAGATGAGAATATCATCAAAGAAGATCAACACAAATTTCCTCAACTATTTCTGGAAAACTCTGTTCATGCAAGATTGGAAGGTGGCTGGAGCATTAGTCAAGCCAAAGGGCATGACTAGGAACTCAAAATGACCATAGTGGCATCTGAATGCCGTCTTCTCAACATCTGAACCTCTCATCTGGATTTGATAGTAACCCGACCTCAAATCAATTTTTGAAAAGAACTTGGCACCATGTAGCTCATCAATGAGCTCATCAATCCGAGGAATAGGGTACCGATTCTTTATTGTGCTTTGATTCAAGGCACGATAATCCACACACATGCAGATGGTGCCATCCTTCTTCACAAGAACTACAGCTGAAGCAAAGGGACTCTTGCTAGGACGAATGAAGCCCATCTCCAAGAGTTCTTTTATGTTCTTCTCAATCTCATCCTTCTGCTTCTTAGGATACCGATACGGTGTTGTGATGACTGGTTTGGCCCCTTCCTTGAGTTCAATGACATGTTCAGCTCCTCTTTCAGGAGGTGGCCCAGGAGGTAAATCAGCAAACACCTTACTCCTCTTGGTAAGTATAGACTGAATATCTGGAGGATAATCTCTCTTTGTCTCAACTGGACTAGCTGGAAGGACCATGCATTCCGCAGCCCACTCAACTTGGTCATGCCGAATCAGCCTCTCCATTCTTTTGAATGAAACTATTCGAGGACCACCATTGGACATTCCTCTCAACACCACGTTCTTCCCATCATATTGAAACTTGAGCTCCATTGTTTGTAGATTGAGAGAGATTTCACCAAGTGAACGTAGCCATTGTATGCCAAGTACTGCATCTGTGCCACCAATAGTAACCACATAGAAGTCATCTTTGACTTCATAGTTGCCTAACTGCATGGACATGTTAGGAACTCTTTGGGTGCAGGAATTATGAAACCCATCAGCCACCATGACTTTGAAGCCTTCAAATTCTTCAGTTTTGAAACCTCTCTTTGCAACCACACCTTCATCAATGAAGTTATGCGTTGCACCAGTATCAATTAGGGCAACAATACGATGACCTCCAACTCCACCACGAACCTTGAAAGATTCGTTCTTTTGGAAACTAGAGAGTTGGGCAATAGGGCCCCCAACTCCTTGCTCATGATCGGACTCTTCTGTGGCTCTTTCTTCTTCGCTGTCCCCAAAATAAGACTGCTGATTAGACATATCAGATTTTGATCCATAATCAGAATAGGTTCCCATTTGATTATAACGTCCTCTTCCAAGACATCTACGACCTTTAGTCCAAGGCTCTAAACATGTGTAACACTTGCCCTCCTTTCTGAGCTGTTCACGTTGCTCTTCAGTCAACTTAGGTGGAAACTTCTTGTGCTGATTAGAAGAGTGTCTCTTATCCTTCTTATGGCCAAAGGGCTTAGGCGGAAATTTAGGCCTAGGGGCTGATAACTCCATACTTCGAGACTTCTTGATTGCTTCTTCAAGACTTGGTGGATCGAAAGCTTTAACCCACCCTTTCAAGGGTTCAACCAAGCCTTCAGAGAACAAAACAACCAACCTTCTTTCAGTGATGTTGGGCACCATCACAGAAAGTCTCTGGAAATCAGCAATGTAAGAATCCAAGGAGCCATGCTGCTTCAGTTGTGCAAGCTCACAAAATCTTACTTCAGGATCCTTAGTGTCGAACCTATCAATCAGCTTGTTGGTGAATTCTCTGTAGGTTCGAATAAGGTTATGGCCAAGTGTGACCAAACCATGGTACCACCACTCATGGGCAGCTCCCTCTAAATGAAGTGTTGCAAACTTGATGGCATCTTCTTCTGGCATGGGACGAAGTGAAAGGTAGTTGTCTAACTTCTGAACCCACAATCTTGCTGAACACTTATCACTTCCATCGAAGTGAGCCAATGATACCTTCCCTAAGGCTTGATGAAAATCAGTTCTAGGAGCTGTATAAGCTCGGTTATAAACTTTTCCTCCGTTTCCTTTGTTTCTCTGGTTCAAGAATTGATTAAAGGACCATTGGTCTCTAAGATCAGGAGGTAAGGTGGCATACTCCAAGTAGGCTTGCCTGGCATCGTCTACCAAAGGAATGGCAACTTCAACTTGCGGTTCTTCCCTCTAAGTGAATGTAGGAAAGAGCGGCCTAGAGGCTGATCCGCTAGAGGTGGCATCATGCTGACCAATAGTTCTACTTCCTCCATTACCATTGTTCCCATTGTTCCCATTGACTCCACTGCTTTCCCCTGTAGCATGGTTTTGATTAGGAGTATGATTCTGAGGAGTTTGCTGGTCCATTCGAGCAAGTAACCGGGACATCATCTCAATCATCCCATCAAACTTCTTTTCCATCCTTGCATCTTTCTCATCTATGGCCTGCCTAAGATTGTCTGATATATTCTCAGCTGTTTTACTAGTATCTACTGCTCTTCCTGTTTCCCTCAAAGCTTCTGAAAGAGTATCTGCTTCTAGCACTGGCGGAAGTTGTGTCTGTTGTCTTCTGGCCTAACCTCTGGTGTAGTATCTGCAACCACTGTCACTCATCTGACAACTGAATCACTGTAGGGCACAAGTTGGCAGAAACCTGGCTCTGATACCACTGTAATGAACCGGACCAATTTTTTTTTTTGTTTTTCACAATGCAATTACAATGAACACTCACCCGTTAAGGTTAGCACTAAACCAAAACGATGCGGAAAGTAACCCTAACCAGAATGTACACCAGGATCCCGATGTGGGCAAGGTGTGAGCATTGGTCAGAGGATCTATGCGAATGCAAACTGAAGGGAACTCTAACCAAGAATGCGCCTGTGCAGATGAGCATATGGTCAGAGGATCAATGCATGATGAACAGAATGTAACCCTAACCAAGAATGGCGCCGAGAGATGGCGAGCATATGGTCAGAGGGTCCCTAAACTACTGAACTGAAGGTAAATAGGCGGCAAGCCAGCCTCTTCCACTTATTCAGTGGGAAATACAATGAAATCAAAGAGAAGAATTGAGAAGTGCTGACAGTACTACTGTTCAGCTTACAATGTATTAGAGAACCTGCCAGAATCACAAGATTAGAAGCCTTCAATGCTGCAACAATTTAAGAAACCTCTCCAATACTCTCAAACCCTTTTAATAACAACTTCTCACTCAACTACTAAACTTTCCCAAGTCTGATATTGACTGTTTATGACAGAAATTACTCAGAACAGCAACATAGTAACTCACTAGAATGCACGTAACTTGCTCAAAACTCACCCTATTGACATAAAACCAAATGCAGATTGCTCTAGGAATGATGGCGCCCCAAATGGAATGCATAAACATCACCTATTGACTTCTATTTATTTTGCACAGATCCCAAAGCCATTCCCAGAAAGGTACGGCCCTCTTAAAAGCGCGATTTTCTTTTAAAAATCCAAATGAGCAATATAAAATCTATAACTTTGCAAAGATGGTCGCCTAACTTAAGGAAATAGATTTCTTCAATGCCCAGAACCAAATTAATTTTATTTCAAAAGCTGTGAGCAAATCTTACATTCTCATATGATGTTCAGCAACTCCAGAAATGAACATAAATGCAAAACTAGAACTCCAAATGCAAATACTAAACTGAAAATGCAAATCAAACCTATTACAAGCTAAGCTCTCAACTAGTTGCTATCTTTCAAGCAAGAAGATGAGCCCATGCTAGGAGGTGTGCTTTCCTCGAAGCGAGTGCCTGAAGACAATTCAACAGCATAACGATGTGGTAGACAAAAGATCCCAAATGAAGAGCTGAGGCCTGAATATAAAGACATGAAGAGAACCATCTAGAAGCTTCAAGAAGGGCGCCCAAAACCCTAATTTCAAATTCAACATTTCCCTCCAAAAGATGGTGTCCTTTTTCTCTTACTGAAATATTTCACTTTTTTAAAATAAAAGTCAATCACCTTAAGTAGGCGTCCATTTCACTAGCTCAATATTTGACTTTTAAAACATAATTTATCTCCATGACGCCTTGACCCTCTAAGTCCCCTTTTAAAAACAACATGAAGTTGTACTGCTAGGCAAAGGGGTGTTATAATATTAAAATATAATATTATAATGAAAAATACTTATCTCTCCAAGAAAAATGCATCCAAGGCCAAAAACTGAAGTGCCAGCTGAAACAACTGAAGAAGAAGACCAACTGAACTGAACCCAACCTGTCCACTGCTAAAAATAGAATTTACTAAAAATAGTAAATTCATGAAGTTGCTCAGAATGCCAAATTGACCATACCACTGCGAAGCTCTCTGAAAACCCAAAAAGAATCCACAATCCGATTTCCAAACTTCAAGCAACAACCACCTCAAAACTAGGAAACCCTAATTTCACCATCCGGGAAGCCTACGGGTCTCCAGAATAGGCCAACGGTCAACAGAAACGATCACGTTCGAGAAGGGGACTGTTGACGTGGTTTTTGTGACCGCACCAAACAGCAGAACGAAATAGTCCGAAGGCTACTCCATTCTCTCTTGATCAAAGTATTCCGTGCGCTAAGATTGCGAGAAAGTTCGCACGTTCAACTCCAAGGTTCCTTTAATGCGAATAGACCCAGTTCGGTTGATGTGTATTGCTGTGTTCTTACGAGGGGACTTACACAATTGTTCAGACTTCTTGCAGTTAGCAGCTAATGTATGATTTTGAAGGGGAATTCTCGCGTATGATTTGGCAATATAGCTTGTTTTCCTAAAACTAGTCAGAAATGTGCGGAAAGTAAAAGGGTATAGGGCCTAAGAAATTTATATTCTACTCTAAATGCAAGATATGTGGGATTCAGTTTTGGCAGACTTCAACCAAATTTCACCTAGCCTCACGTCGGACAGCTTCAGCGAAATCAGGGCAATCTTCAAGGGGGTAACAAAAGATTTTCAAATTATGACTCAACAGGCATACACCATCACAATGATGCATATAAGCATACGAATCATAATTGAAGTTAAACACAAGATAATTTCCAGTCGACCACGCAAGGAAAACTTATCATCAACAAGTTGCTAGTGGTATGGAATAAAGAAGCTACCTCAACAAAAATACCACACATCAAAGTAAACTACTTGCATGAAATTAAGCTACTTGGATTCGAAAGGAAGAAGAGACCTTGCTAGCTGTTTATGACAAGACGAATTCCACCATCAATGAAAAGATCAATTATCATAAAAAGTGTTACACAACAATCTCCTCAAAAGTCTTCAAAGGGAAAACTTTCTTTCTCTTCCACACAAAAATGATCTACAATGCTCTACTATGCTCTACTCTCCAATCTCTAGCTCTAATGCTAATGCCTGATCTAATGTCTACTATCTAATGAGATACAAATGAGGGGGACTCCCCCTTTATATAGCTAGCCAAGTCCCAAAAGACGGCTAGGGTTACAATTAATAGAGTGGCCAGAATCGTGCCACCTCAGCCCTAACCCTAAAAACTGCCAGAATAGGGAGTGGTACATTAAATGAATCAAAGATTCCCACTCACTCCCAAAATAGTAAATGTAATAAATGTCCACATTCAGTCTTCTAGAAGATCCTCGTCCAGCAGCGCATTCCCATTGGCCTTCTCCCTCACTGCAAACTCAACAAATCTGCCAAGTACAGCCTCAACCTCATGAACTGAAATAGGCGGAATGCAATCTAGCTGAAACTCTAATACTGTAACTGAATGCTCATGCCTCGTACAAGATTTTCTCCAAGCAACTAAGGAGTCCTGCGTGTTCTGGATCAAAGTGGAGAAAGTAGCAGTATTCTCGAAATCATCCTGTACAAAGGTCTTAATGTCTGCAAAGAAAGGCACCAGCAAACCCCTCAAATTATCAACACTTATCTCATCTGGATTCAGCTGCCTAGCAAATATAGCCTCAAAGGTATTCTGAACTCCATCTATAATGTTGGCCATAGCCTTATGTACTCTAGCTGAATCCGCCTGTGCCGCATCGAAGAAGCCACGCCCAGTGATCGCCGAAGAATACCACCGAGAGAAATCATATCGGTCGTTCTCCTGAATGACGCCTCCATCAATCAGCAACTGCAATGGCACATGCCTCAATACCTCAAGACGCTGGATCACCTTACTCTGATAGATAGAGGCATCACCCCAAGCATGATCCACTGCATCCATCCGTGTTAAAATACTAGAGGCCTGCTGAAAGGTAGAAGCAAGGTCCTCCATAAATTTCTCTGTCTCAGCACGAACTCCTGTGACCCATTTATTTGCTTCCTGTGCCATCCTCCCCAACTCTACCAAGCCGCTGATCGACTCTCTAGGTACATCTGCTGGAGGCTCTATCACTGGTACATCCTGCCCTCGAGAACGAGATAACTACTGTACATATCCAATTAACGCCTTGTGTTCTCTTTTCAACCTTTTGTATTTTCCTTCTTTCTTGAACAACCTATCCTTGAGGGCGAGGAAGGAGTTATCACACTCAACAATCTGCGCACCAGTAGGGTGTCCCAAGTCTAGAGTCGTGACCACATAATTCTCAGGAACTGCTTCATTCCGGTCACACTCAACTCGTGGAACAGCAACGTGAAGAGTACGAGAGCCATCCCCCTCAGTGGAGATCTTCGAAAACTTTCTTGCTTTCTTCTTCTGTGGAGGTGCACTGATCCTGTTCAAGAACTCCATCTCAACTGCTGGATCAATTTCCTCACTAGGGCTTCTCTCATTCTGTCCTTAAGCCAATCGGGCACATCATACTGTATGTCAAAGGGCTGCTGCTCCTGTGCCTCAACTTCTCTAACCTGCTCAACTTCTATATCATTCTGGCGAGGCTCATCGTCCTCAAGTGGCTGAGTATCACCTGAAACTATATCATCATCTTCGTTCATGGCCGCCTCCAACTCCTGTTGAAACTGAGGGTCAGTAATAGTCCCCTCATCATCCTGCTGATCCTGCTGATCAACCCTAACAGGTGCGTTGACACTCTGGCCAACTGACTCCCTCCGTGGAGGCTGAATATCATCCTGTACTGCCTGCACCTGATTCAATACAACCCTCTGATCAGCAAATAAAGAGACCTCCTGTATGCTTGGAGAACGTGTCTCCAAGGGTGTTGCCACTGTGACTCGTGGAGGCTCTGGCTGAGTAGGCTCCTGTCTAACTATTTCCTTCTTCCTGGACTCTGGACCTCTTGTAATCTGTTTCTTCCTGCCAGTGGTGGGCGTCCTGTGATCTCCCATCATATTGTAAGTCAGGGCAATTGACCTACTCTTTAGCCTGTTCACACGCCTATCAACCCAAGCTCTAGTAAATGTCATAACTGGGATGGAGAGAGTATCCAAATCTGCAACCTCGGGCTCTGACCAATCGGGAGGTGGAAGTGGAGTATCTCGAACAGCTGCATAATCAGGATGTACAACATCCATATCCTCATTGACCTGGTCCGGAACTGGCACAACCTCACACTCCCTGATCAGAGTGATAGGCAATCGAGAGAACATCCTCTTCCTTACTTCAATCTCATCAACTGCATCAGCCCAATAATCCTCTATGGTGGCCTTATGTTTGAACTCCTCTGACAGAACCCAATTGATGTTATGATGTGGGTCGTAGTGCTGTCGGCTAGTATGATATGAAAAATGATAAAATTGAAGCTCACTTTCAGCTTCTCTAGCTGCCTGCATCGAGGGACACACCTCATCCGAGTTGCCCATTACAATTGGAAATTCTATCCCTCCTTTCTTCTTCTTCTTTTGAATTTTATCAAAGGCCAGCAACTGCCTTGATATCTCTAGCATTATTATTCTATCTGTCGGGTACTTAGGCAGCCTATATGGATATGAGGAAAAACCTTGCAGCCTAATGTAAGAAAATCTCGGAAACTGTATAAACCAGCACCCATACCTCTCAATTAGCTCCTGAGCATCTCTTGAGATTCTATGATGCAACCGCTCCTGAAGCAGCCTCGTGATGTACATGGTGAATGAGTCGTTGACACGCTTGTAGTGGGTTGTGCTCGACAGGTGCAACTGTGGACAGGCATCATAAATTTTGAACTGATGAGAGCCGCATCCAACAGGCTCTTTGTAAGATATCCCCCTATACTTCGTCATCCGTGCCAACATATAAATGACATAGGAGCTCATATAAAATGTCTTCGTTCTCCTCAAGCCCAGGAGCTGCTCGTGCAAGTTGTCACTGATCATTGCAGCCCAATTGACGTAATCTTTTCCTTCTAGCACGAGGTTGATGTAATAGAACATCCAAGGCTCAAAAATAAATGATTGTGGGCAACCTCCAACCCTGCTCAGCATCATAATGAGGTCACAGTACTCTTGCTTCAAATCATCCGCTATGATCTGTTTGGGAAACTTCGTTCGAGAAGGCTTGGGAGTGCTCATCCAGTGGGTGTTAATTGTATCCATGCACCGCTCAAAAGCAGAAGCATACATCCGCTCAGCCCGTTCTCTGGATTTGTAGATCATATTTCTGTGCACCGGGATCCCGAAAGCTTCGCCAATGGCTGCCGGAGTAAGATTGGCAAGCACTTGGCCATCAGGTGACATGATCGACCGGTGTTCCTTCTCGTAGCAATTAGCGCACTCCATTATCAGCTCCGAACACTGTATGGCTGGCGGGAAACCAGCAGCTGCATATAGTCCACTTCGGACGATGTTGTGCGAAGTGACTGAAGCCCGATGACTTCCGATTCCAAACATCCGGTTCTTGAAGGTCTCCAGGTTGACGGAGCCCAAGTTAGTGTCCGTCAGCTTGCCCAACTTCGAAATGAACTTTGACTATGGCTTGAACGTCTTGCTCAGCTTCTTGATCACTGCTTGTCTGGAGGCACCATTGTCCTTTCCAGTTGTCCTTGCCTCAGCCATCTGCAAACAATAACATTCATCAGCAATTTAGTTTATAAAAATAAAACAAGACATTGCATAGGGGCTGTAGTCGACTTTAGAAGCTGCAATAACTCTCGTGTTTGCAAACCTCAGCTCCTTCTTCTTCAATAAGTTCGGACTTCAACACTTAGAACAGATTTCTAAGTGGACTTCGATGGCTTCACTGTTCTTAATCAATGTCAACCAGCAATTCGAACTTCACACTTTATATCAGCAATCAACAATCTTGTAATCCACACTTTGAAAACTTAGCAATTCACTTCTAGGCGTCCTTTTCAACTGGCAACCTTAACTTCAGCAACGAAGTAAGCTCTGGCAATCAGCAATACAAGCAAATTCGCACCTCTTAGCTTGGCAACATCAGCAACAAATCAGACTTTGGCAATCAGCAAGTGCGCCCCTCAGCAACTTCAGCAAACTCCAGACTTAGCCACAATTCGAACTCACTTAAACTCTAGTCTTCACCAACTCACTGCAATGTTTTACTTAGAGCAAGTTCGACTTCTTCAGCTGTGAAAACAAGTGAGAGACCTCTCCATTTTATAGCCAAAATCGAATTCTAGAAGAAGCCATTTTTAGCCAGTGCATTTAACTTCCACTACTCCACTTGAAGAATTCGAATTTTCCCTCTCTGGTATTTCTGACACTTGTCACCCGACGTCAGGAATCTTATTCTTCTAGAAACTTGACTTTGACTGGCATCTTTGAATTTATTTTCAAAAAATTTAATTTAAATTCATCCTTTTTAATTCACCAGCCGGAATCCTGTCACTTGAAATTCGAATTTTAACTCTTCATCACGTCTAGAAAATTCATCTTCGACGAATTCTATCAAAATTATCTAGGCAACTCATCTCGACTTCATCACTTGAAGAAATTCATTCCAAAAACACATTTTATTCAAACTTGCCTTAGAAAATTTTAAATTTTCCCTTAGAAAAATTCACAATTTGAGCACTGATTAAATTCCTCATTGAAAAGGTGTCGGCGAAGTTCAGAAGACTTGAAAATCCATCTATCATCGCGAACATCCAGTACCCAGAAGAAAATTTTCTTCGGAACGCCTCGAATCCATGGGTACCCAACGAACGGGTTCATTTAATTTTTTGAAATTTGAACCTTAGAAAAATATTATTTTACCATTTTAAATTCATTCTTCGCCTGTGATCGTTCTGTGTTGCTCCAGCTTGAAGAAACTTGAATTCATCTGCATTATCACCCACTTTGAGTTCTAGGCGTATTTTCCAAGGGGAAAATAATTTGCCTTAGAAAATATTTTGATCATCTCTTGCATTCTTGAAGAATTTCCTTTAGAAAATTCTATTTGTTTGCCAGTGGAGGAGAATTTTTATCAACTTCACTAGAAAATTTTATTCGCCTAGCACACTTTTATTTCTCACTTCACTCCACACTTGAAAATGTTCATTTAAACCCAACGCCTAGGCAAATTCTCCAACACTCTAAAAAAATATTTTATTTTTACTTGAGGCGCCTAACACTTAGAAGAAATTGGAAACCACGCCTAGGAAAATATTTTCAACACTTTGCATTTTCAACGCCTAACACACTTCATCCACCCTAGGCGCACATGATACTTGAAGAAGAATAAAATCACGCCTAGAATTCATCACCTTGGGCGCATTTGAGGCTTGAAGGAAGATAACGCCTTGGTATTTACCACCTTTCACCATGTCTAGGCAATATTTTCACCTGCCCTTTACCTTATTTACCACTCTTATTCACCTTTTACACTTCAATGTGGGCGCATTTGAGCATGTCAAGAGGATGACTCTTCAGCTTCCGTTTTTTGTCTTCACATGGCATGATTTGGGCGCATTTCTATGTGTGTGAAGGATAAAAATGTTTGACTTTGTTGACTCTTTCCTACCTTGGGCGCATTTTACCCTTGCTGGTGGATGAACGCCTTCATGTGACTCTTCGCCTTCTATTTTTTTGTCTTGACATGCATGCATTTGGGCGCATTTTGCCCCTTGAGGGGGACGAAAACGTTTGACCACCTTGACCTCTCTGTGTTTTGGGCGCATTTTACCCCTGCTGCAGGATGGGCGCATTTGGAGGGGTGAGGCGGATTTCTTACACTTAGAAATTTTTTAACCTTTCCCTCTCTTCAAGTTGGGCGCATTTTGCTAGGCCAACAGGATAAGCTTCGTTGACTTTCTTTGACCACTTGTGCCTTGGGCGCATTTTGCCCCCTAAGAAGGATAAACCTCATACTTTGAAATTTTCCATGCTTGGCATATGCACCTGGCACATTTCACCATGCCTACTAGATGAAGCTCCAGACTTAGAACCTTTTCTTCATTTTTTTGCCAGCTTACGTGCCCTGCTATTTATAGTAAGTCCTCTGAATTTTGCACCTCTGAAGCTCGGAACGACCTGAAATTTTGCACACTGCATCCTTATAGCCTTGTTGCCCTGTCGACACTGCCACTTTTAGCTGACCTGCTATTTATAGTATGTTTTTGAAGGTGGTTTACTATAAATAGTAACCTCTTATTTCTGATAGCTCCAATGCTCCGATTGACTTGAAATTTGAATGAGGAGCTCCTCACCACGTGACCTATCTGTCGACATCAACACATGCAGTTGATTTACTATTTTTAGCCAGTTTCCAATCTAACTTACTATAAATAGTAAGTGCTCCGTTTGACTTGAAATTTCACCGCAGATAGCCTGATGGACGCTGATCATCGGTGGTTTACTCCTTTTGGGTCCGAAAAATGCATGCATATCAAATGATCTCTGCTTTCGCTTTTGTGGCACTGATCAGCCTCGTGATTCCAAACTGGGCTGAAGCGCCGGACACACGCTAAAAATAGCAAGTTCCTATCGAGGAGAATCGCATGTCATACCCATTGCGAAGCTCGAAAAACCCATCAGAATCACCCGACATGCAAAAGAAACCCGACATGCAAACCCTAAAAATAGCCTCGGAAGACTAACTGAAAGTGGTCGTCTCGTCTTGCTTGTTATATCATCGCGAAGGTCTCAAAACCCAGAAGGAATATCCAGACATGCAAAGAAAAACTCTGCATCTGAACCCTGAAATTTGCCCCGGAAGCAGGACTACTAAAAATAGTAAGTTGTCTGTTGTTGCTCAAATTTTGCATGCGAGTAGTCTGATGTGCTCTGAATGCTGTGTGACTGTCGGAATTTCA
This sequence comes from Sequoia sempervirens, assembly GCA_007258455.2. Taxonomy (NCBI): domain Eukaryota; kingdom Viridiplantae; phylum Streptophyta; class Pinopsida; order Cupressales; family Cupressaceae; genus Sequoia; species Sequoia sempervirens. The sequence goes on along the minus strand of VDFB02139579.1, from coordinate 38,636 downwards.
AAAATGCTGACAAACTGCACGTAATTTCACACTTACTAAAAATAGTAAGTATCTCCGAATTAGCTGAAAATCCGCTGAAAGCCTGCTAGAAGCATACTAACACAAATGTTAAGCTCAATTTTCAATTTACTGACTTTATTCGACCTCGGACTGACCAAGAAAGATGAAACCCTAATTTTCAGACTTGGTCAATTTCACGTTTAAACTCACTGATGGGCGCAATCCCTCGAAAAGGCAGATATCAGAAAAGAGACAGAACGAGAAAGAGAGAGAAAAACCCAAGCCAAAAGACCGGAACGAGCAAAATTTAGGGGGTCCCCATCTTGAATGGGGCGATGTGTGAAAAGGTCACAACAGGGACATTACACAAACATAGTTGTGACCATTATGTGAAGTCACCCAAACTAGCTAGAGGGGTTTTCGTCCTCAAAACCAGTATTTTCAAGAGGGATTTCATCCTCAAAAAGAATAGAGATGAGCAAAGGTTTTCTTTGAAGCAAAAGCAACTATCATAACATGTCTAACCTTAACAATGAGCTCTCAACCTCCTTTTATAACATTATGGAGGGAAAATAATAATATATCTTTTTCTTCCACAAACTCTTTTTTCAAATTAATTAATAATTCTTTTGAGAGAGCGAAGTACCCATGTGCTTAGGCATCCCCTTGTAGGCACATTTTAAAATACTTTTAAATAAATAAGTATACCTTAGTTGTCTTTTTAATATTTCCTCCTTAAGACAACTTAAGTTATAATTATTTAATAATTTAATAAATCACCCAAGTTGCGGAAAGAATCAAGATGCGACAAATATGAAATTTTGACCATGTCAATATGTCATTGAGGACTTAGGATGACAAATTGAAGAAACTTGGCGATTGCCTAAAAATAGCATGTTTCTCTAAGAAGTTTGGAGAGCCCCCAAGAGGCCGGAATTGCATTTTGAAAGCATCATGAGACTTACCAAGACCATCTAAACTCACTGCCATGAACAAAACCACTGTTTGATCAGTCCTATGCTTTTCAAGAAAGTTTGAGTTCTCTCTTGCTCACCAATTTGCCTATGGTAAAACTTGGAAAATAGACTAATTGTTCATAACCTGATTATGCTTGAGAAGGGGACATTACATTATATCCCACAAAATGATCCATATTGGGAAGAACAAGCATCCAAGCCAGTATTCTCTAGCTTTATATCCCACAACTTCATTTTCTCTTATTTGTGAGTAATTTTGTCTATGCAAAAGAAGGCACAAATTTGGAATACATATATATTATAAATAAGTGCTTTGCCTTTTTTGAGTGTGATTGATTGCGCTTTATTGAGTGGATGAAAGAGTACATGCTTGAATTGTGCTCAAATGTAGATGAATTGGCAGCCTATTGAGGCAAAATTAGAGTTACAAAATTATAAATGAAATTTCAAACTTGAAAATGTTTGTCTTTTAGATAAAAAAATTAAAAACTTGTGATAAAATTTTGACTATAAAATATTCTAGGTGTCAGCCATGGATGTACCACCAATTGTGACCATCCTCCTTTAACTTGTCTTGAAGAGTGGAAACAATTTGACCATTGTGCTGATAAGAATCAAACAATGAGATGTGAGAAGTTGGTGTACATTCTCATGTGGAGAGCATCGCATTATATTAATTATCATATGTTAAAAATAGCAAATGGTTACATTCTAAATTTAGACATATTTACAACAAAGTAATAACTAACTAAAGTAAATGACAAGTGTACATAGACACTTTATTATAAATTAAAATAATTGACAAGTATATGTAAACACTTTATTACAATATAAAAGTAATAATCTACCCCCTTTAATATTGAAAGGTATGTGTCAACTGTCTATACATGATTGTGATCAAAGTTTCTATGTTAGTTGTGATTATGACAAAAAGAATCAAAACAAACCAAATTCAAAATAAAATTAGGTTCTTGTGACTCCTAAAAATGATTAGACAACCAAAAAATCCAAAAATAATATAGGAAATGTCATCATTGATAGAAGACATCTGCATGGATATCTTATCAAGGAAGTCTCTTTTTTGTCCACACAAGCAAGAAGAATGATAAATAGATCTATAGAAATATACTCAATGTCCTAGATAAACTCACTATAAGATGAAAACTGTCATGCCCACATCTTTACATGTGAATGAACACAAACCTACAATTTAAAAAAAAAAGAATGTACCAATTCTACTCTAATTCTCAGAATTACCCCACTAGGTTTATAAGTATTTAAAAGATAAGTATTTAATTCATTCATTTAATAGTTAGCATTCATTTAATTCGTTTTGTCCAATTAATTAAATAATTCAATATTTATTATACTAAACTTGCAATGTTAAACTAGCTTAAGTAAGCACTGGCAAGACATTCATACACAACGCAATAGATAATTTTCACACTCTACCAAATTAGTGGAATGATCAGACTAATCCAACCCTTGATTAAATTATAGATTACATCAACATTTCTCCTGGGGTCTTATATTCAATATATAATAACTTTCATGAATTTAAATGATAATTTTAACCAATTTCCTTACAATTGCATACAAGCTTTCATCATGATGTTTAAAGGAAAGATTAATCCACAAGCTTCACCACTTGACTGATGATACCGACAATACACCAATACAAGGTTGCACGATTCATCAATTGACTTGACTAACTAGCAATAATAAAACACACCAAGAAACAAGGAGTTGTAATAATCAAACATAAGACTAGACCTTACAAAAACATGATTATATATATTAGTATATTCAAACTCTTAATAATAATGAACAGGAAGCTCAACCATCTAAAGAACTATTGCTACAATATGCTACAAATCTGCTGTATTAGATACTATGAAGAGAAATTTTGAACCAAGCACAGAAAGGAAAAGCAACCCCACCGAGAACCACCCTTGACATTGAAAAGGAGAAAAGAAGGATTGACAATGATTACCACTTAGGACCTAGTTGAAACATATAACAATAATATGGAATTAAACTACTACCTCAATTTGGAGTCACCCATTGACCGTTCTATAAAACTTTTAAGAGAATGAACAGCCTTAAAGAAAATTCCAAGGACACTTTCCGATTCAGACGAAGATTCTTTTAATGATATTAGAAATGTGTAAGTACTCCATTAAGAGAATGAAAAGCCTTAAAGAAAATTCCAAGGACACTTTCCGATTCAAACAATATTCTATTAATGATATTGGAAATATGTAGGTACTCCATAATATTTTACTAACTAGGAATATGAAAATCATTTTACACAAACTAAAATAGTATGAGATAGGTGCAACCGTGCACACATGAAACAACAATAATTGGATAATTAGGATATGAATGATTTGAACATCCATGAAAACAGCAATCATTAGCAGTGCAAAGCCCATACAAATGCCATTGATGACTAAAAATTTGAGATCGTTCTGCGCAGACTATGAGTGCTCGGGGACAGATCGAAGCCGGTAGTCATTATTTTGCTGGGGCTCTTTCCCTTGTTTTTCACCCCAAAAATCCCTATGTGCCAACATTTCGAGCAGATGTGCGATACTTTGAGGTTGTATGCACAATTCTATAAGTAAATATTTTGTAATTGTGTGTTACGTATGGTTTTTTGTTTCTGTCCATCCAGTCTATGTAAACATTGAACAATGTGCAGATAGATGGAGGCTCTGGTTGGTTTGGTGGTGGCGCTGATCTTACCCCTTGTTGTAAGTATTTGACTTGTGGGTTTCAAAAGGAAAGCATTTGTAGATTCATAACATAGAATTTTGAAATACTTTTTAAAAGGTATTTTAATTAGTAATTTGCATAACAAAGCTCTCTTTTTAGATCTGAAATGAAACAGCAATTTGCACCTTTTTTTTGTGTGTTTCTATTGGTTTCACTGCCTAGATTGACTATAGATTTCTAAGACTTCTGTGACCGCATCGTGTTTGTGATAAATTAAGCCATTTAAAGGTTTCCATAGAACAGAATGTGATTGAGAAATATTTTGGGCAGTTTTATTTGAATAAACAACCCCAGAACTAGGATACGTATGTAGCAGGCCTCATGCAATTTTTTAATGGAATAGTTATTTAAGAAATCTTTACTGAATTTCTAGTTGTTGACACCTTACAAGGTTTCTGAATTGTCACATAAAAAAGAAACAATGAAATTTTATCTCTGAATTGATTTCCACTGAATGTGTTTAATATCAGCAAATTTTTTTTGTATAAAACACTGAATTTTTTTTGATTAATTGATGATAATATTTTGTTTTGCAGACCTTGATATTGAGGATGCAGAATACTTCCACCATTTCCTCAAGAAAATTTGTGATAAATATGATCCATCCTTTTATTCACAGTGCAAATCCAAATGTGACTCTTACTTTTATATTCCTGTGAGGAAGCAGCATCGTGGCATTGGGGGGATATTTTTTGATGACTTGGAGTATTTTAAGGAGCAAAGTGGTGCTGGAAATAAATTATTATTGGATACGGGTAAAAAGGAAGCCAATAATCAGGATAATACTAAAATAAGTGGGAGGGAGAAAGCTTTTAAGTTCATACAAGAGTTAGCAGAAGGGTTTACATCAAGTTTTTTGCCCATTGCTAATAAATCCAGGGTTCGGGATTTTGGCAATAAACAAAAAGAGTGGCAGCTTCTTCAACGTGGAAGATATTTGGAATTTAATCTTCTTTATGACCGTGGCATCAAGTTTGGTCTTGATGGTGGAAGAATTGAATCCATTATGGTTTCAGGTATATGATCCTCAAACTGTGTAGATCAAATGTGAGAAAATAATTAATATTTAAAGAAGGAAAGATGCCAAGTAAAATGGATTGATAGGAAAGGACTAAATAAGAAGATATGTTCATCAGAGGACTATATTTAAACCATTTCTATAAAGCTATTAGAAAAGCAGTAGACCCCTACTGATAGTTATAAACATTGTTTGCAGCACCTCCTCTCGTGTCCTGGAAGTATAATATAAAACCAATTTCGGGATCCCCAGAAGCTGAAATGCTAGAGGTTCTTTGCAAGCCTCGTGAATGGGTTCGAGGCTGATTTAAATCCTGCATCAGAATACCACAAATTTGCTGAATGCAATGAACCCAGTGTCGGATTAAACTTGAATACAGCAGAATGCAATGAACCCAGTGTTGGATTAAACTTGAATACAGCACCTCACAGGTGGTTATATCCTTCAAACTTTTTTGTCATTGTTCTCTTATATGTTGTTGAATAGTTGCTGGCAGAAGAGTAGAAATTTTTTACTGAAGTGAAGAAAAGTTTCAATAAAAACTAGAATCTCAACATGGGTAATGTGAAAACAGCGCAAAATCAAAAGATTTGTTCCTTGGTGTGTATCGTTTATTATTTCATCATATAAGTTATGCATACAACTGAATTTATTCCAGGTTGGAGAACGAGTGTGTGGACACACACTTGCATGTAAGTTTTCTCAATCTGGAAACAGAAAGAGATATTGGACAAATAAGAGCAGATCTTGGCAAAAAAAATGGCACCTTCAAGTGTTAACTTTTCAGTATGAAAGGGAGATAGTTATGGCTATGAAAAAGAAAAGTAATTGGATGTACCAAAGGGCAGGGGCAATTAGAATAAGTGAGAACCATGTCTCAATAAACAAAATTCATTGGGATGATAATAATAGGGTTCCCCATGATATTTCAAAAGTATATGTTTTGGCAGTGGCAATTATATTCAGATATTGTTTTCAACTGACACAAGTATGGGAGATTTTATTACTATTATAACAGCAGTATGTAAGAACTGTTTTGTCACTTTTCTTTCTTTGGTGTAGCTTCACAGGAATGTTTGTTGTCTAAGGCACTAGGATTTATTATTGCATCCTTTGAAAAAGGGGGATGGCGACGCTAATTATTTTACATTGCAACTGATTCAATTAGGATCACACCTTTCTATTAGGAGGTTTTTTATCTCCAAAAGTTAATATTTTGACGAGGCAAGGAAACAACTCCCCCATTTTTTTTCTTGGAGTACCATTTGGCTTTGCTTCATAGCTGATTCTTCTGTTCAACTTGCCAATATTCATGCTCCTATCCTTGTTTCCTCACTTTCTATTATAGGATGATTCCTTCTTGCAACTCTTATTGGGCACTAAATTTCAAGTCTTCTAGTGTACGCAACATGAAACTTGTTTCTTTCTCGTCCAACTTTGCAGGCTCAAAGAAACCTAAGTTATCCACATTTACTACTTTATATATTCTCATCAATGGAGGCTAGTCTAAGCTCAAAGAATTTTGTCACTCACTCATATCTCAAAAGAACATATGGAGGCTGGTCTGATCTCAAAGCATTCTATTACTTGTTCGTATCTCAAAAGAACCATACCTTAAAGGTATGAAACTTCTTGCTTTCCTTTGGATCCGATCTTTACTCAAGTACAACTATACTTTGACTGTGCTAGTCCTATATTAAGTCCAACCTATAACCTTGCTTGTGATTGTTTGAGCTTTCCTTGTACTTGTAAGTGATTTGCCTCAACCTTTTTAATAAATGTTTAGGCTTTTATGATGGTGTTACACAATGTGTAATGCCAAGACCTAGTTTGCCACACTCTTGCAAGTAGTTATGTTGTGAAAAAGTGCCTCAACTTTACATTCCTAATATTCAAATTTAATACTTTTGTATGTGTTCACTATTTCATCATTTTTGGATTTTTTTCTTCATATGAGAGAGTTGGCATCCCATTTGGAAGTGGCATGGAATTCATATTAGTGGATTTTTCCCTCACAAGAAGAGGTAGGTGTCCCATATTGAGGTGGCATGTTTGGCCATGTGTTGGCACCTTGTGGTGTGTGTAAGATCATCATGATGGGAGTTACATATGATATATTCTTATAATAGTTAAAAGCATGTAAGAGAGAGGTTACATTGAAAGCTTGACCAACATTATGATGCATGTTATAAGCATCTTTCTATTGAAGGTAAATGTCCAAATTGAAGAGATTCTTATGATAGGTTATGATAGATGTAAGAATATAAGAGAATATGCAAATAACAGCTAGAGGATCTTTTACTAAAGGTGGGCATTGGAAATTGTGCCAATTTGGGGTCATAGTTTTGACACTTGGTATTGGTAAACCACTTGTGGTTTGTAATTTGCTTATACATTGGTGCTTGGAGTTGTAGTTGATATGCTTAATTTTGTAGTACCATTATGTTGCTGAAATCACTCTAGAATTATATGTTGGTGAAACTCCTTTGAAGGTTTGCTCTACAAATGTATTAAGTTTATTGAAAAATACATTGGCCTACTTTGGAGTGTGGGGTTTTTTCCCTAGAAGGGTTTTCCCCACATACGACTATGTTATAGTATATTGTTTATTTTATGTTCATATGCGTTTCTACTTTTTGTAATTGTTAAAGATTTTAAATTTGCACAACATTCTTCTCGAGAAGACTAGTTTAGGAAGTGTTCCTGCTTACCTTGCTTTGTATCAGATTACATGATGGGAGTTGCATTACTAAAAGCAACCCATGTAGCTCATTAAAAGTCAAATGTCTGGTTGTGGGAGTTATGTAGTCACTTCATCCAACCTCAATAGACACCCATTCAACTTACCTATTGTTGTAGGTAAAATGAAAGTAAAACACACACAAACAAGCAAATAACAACCTTTATAAGAAATAGCTTATGTACAAATAACTAGTTTGCAAGCAAACAAATAAACTAGAAGATCAACTAAACTCAAAAAAGATTAACACGTTAAACAGATACATGAAGAATGAACTATTTCTTGTTTCATTAACTAAAATTTAACTATCAATTACATACATAGAATGGGATTTAGCCAAAAACTAAAGAAAAAGTTTAACTCCCTCAATTTACTCTCTAGGTCTCCCCTATGTTTAGTTGTCTTGCACAAAATACTAGAATCTCTAGAGTGGTGGCCCACCTCTGATCTCTCTTTTCTCTCCATGTGAAGGTCCATTTCTGTAAGGAAAACAACAGTGCAGAAAACGCTTTCCTAATGCAAAATCCTCATAAGAGAAGTGTTAAAAAAAATCTCATTTAACAATTTCATACATTTGAGATGCACATTCATAGGACAGCAGGAGAGACAATAAATCACACACAGAGATAACACCAGATATACGTGTGAAAACCCTTATAGGAGAAAAACCCACCACACCAAGTAAAGTCACTTTGTATTACAATAAATCAATTACATACAGAGTTACAAACTTCACTCTCAGATGTTAGCTCACAACAGCATCTCCTTGGTCAACCTCCAATTGCAGACTCTCACTTTGTTACATACATTCACTGTTACAATGCTTGTCAAGCATACAATGAATTCCTCTCTTACTGAACCAACCAACAACCATTAGGGTATTTAATTACTTCATCGACAAGCTTCCTTCATCTCAAGTTACGCATGCAACACACATCAGGTTGCCCAACATTATATTTCGGTTACAGAGAATAATACTAGATTTGCACTCTGTCAACCCTTGAGTCAGAATATGCATTTAATGCAAATATATTGCTAACAAAAAATAGAGCTTTCAACCAATGATTGTTGATTTACAACATCAATGTAAAATCAACAAATGAAATCGTGCCACGTGTCGACACATCACTCGTCCATCGCTTTGACTATTGCACCAAACTGTCTACCATTACTTGTGGTCTTTCTACTGCGCCACTGCTAGCCATCAAGACGACCCCTGAGGTATGGCGGTATCCCACGCTATCGCGAGTCAACCAAGAGACCCCCGTGGTAAGGTAGTACACTGCACTACTGCACCTTTGCTTGAAGACACCCGTGGTCTGGCGATATACACCGCACCATCGTTAGACAGCCAACGAACCCTTGAGGTATGGCGGTACCCGCACTACCACATCTCAACTTGAAAACACCTGTGGTCTAGTGGTATACACCACACCACCGCTAGCCATCCAAGAGACCCCCGCGGTATAGCGGTACCCCACGCTATCGCTAGTCATCCAAGAGACCCCCGTGGTAAGGTGGTACACCACACTACCGCACCTCTGCTTGAAGGTTCCCGTGGTATAGCGGTAAGAGCATGAACACAAAGGGGAAATCTGCTAAGACTTTAACAGAGGTTGAAGCCAGCAAGTTGAGGCACATTTTCCAACAAGCTCCCACTTGACGAAGACTTACTGGCTTCCTCCAAACTCGAACTTAATGAAGATCATAGGCCCCAAGGCCCATCGAACTGGCACACCACCTGTACTTGTCTGTGCTCACGGGCTTTGTCAATGCATCAACAACATTCTTCAGAGTATCCACCTTTTCCAGATTAACCTTTCCATCATCCGCCATTTCACGAACAAAATGATACAGTACATCAATGTGCTTCGTCCTGGCATGGAAAGTGGGATTTTTCACCAAATAAATAGCACTCTGACTATCACAACAAATCGTAATCTGCCCTGTATTAAACCCAATATCTGAACATAAACGCCTAAGCCAAACGAATTCTTTGTAGGCGTGTGTTGTTGCCATATACTCTGTCGTAGTAGTAGATAAAGCGACTACAACCTACCGCTTGCTCATCCAACTCATTGCTCCACCAAATAACATGAAGATGTATCCACTGGTGGATCTTTTGTTGTCAATGTCCCTTGCCCAATTAGAATCCACATACCCACGAATGCTAAGAGATCTTTGTGATCTTGCTGAGTTGCCATGATAACATAGAGCAAACTTTGAGGTACCTTTTAAATATCTGAAAACCCTCTTCATAGCATCCCAATGCGGCCTTCCTGGGTTAGCCAGCCATAAATCGACTAATAACTCCCACTGCTTGGGAAATGTCTGGCCTAGTACAAACCATTGCATACATTAAATTTCCAATAGCACTTGCATACGGTACCCTGGTCATGTCCTCCATCTCAGCAGAAGACTTCAAATAGTCTTCAACAGATAGCTTCATTCCTTGCAACACTGGAACAACTAGCTGCTTGCAATCAGTCATTTCAAATCTCTCCAGGATAGTATTGATATACTTACTATGGCTAAGCCAAAACTTTCCATTTCCTCTATCCCTTTTTTATTTCCATCCCCAGACTATACCTTGTTGCACCCAGATCTTTCATTTCGAACTTTCCAGACAACTGAGACTTAAGATCAGAAATCATAGTCTTACTATTTCTTATGAACAACATATCATCCATATACAGGGTAATAATAAGCACACGATCATTTTCAGTTTTGTAATACACACAATGATTAGATTTTGATCTCACAAATCCCAGCGACAACATAAGGGTGTCAAACTTTTGGTACCACATTCTAGGCAATTGCTTCAAACCATACAAAGATTTCTTTAACTTGCAAACTAGGCTTTCTTTACCTTTTTCAACGAAGTGCTTAGGCGGGGGACATATAAATTTCTTTTTCCAACTCTCCATGGAGAAACACTATCTTTACATCCATCTGCTCGATCTCTAAATCATATGCGGCTACAAGTGACAAAAGAAATCTGATAGATGTTAGCTTAGCTACAAGAGAAAATATTTCTCCATAATCAATTCCCTCCACTTGAGAATACCCTTTTGCGACCAATCGAGCTTTATACTTTTCAACATTGCCATTCAGACTAGTCTTCTTAAATACCCATTTATAGCCAATAGGCTTTCGCCCTTCAGACAAAGGTACCAAATCCCAAGTTTCATTCTTCTTCAATGATGCCATCTCTTCATTCATGGCTTCCAACCAGGAATTTGAATCAGACATATTAATTGCCTCTTTCATAGTCCTAGGCTCATCAGTGCTAGTAATCAAAGCATAGGCACAGTTTGAATCCAACATAAAAAATCCATATCTATCAGATTGACGCTTTTCACGTGTAGATCTCCTCACAAGCTAAGGCTGTGGTTCTTCTTTTTCAAAACTCTCAGAGCTGCTCGAACTCTCCTCAATTTCAGGTACACCATGTAGTTCCTCTTTATCTGGAGTTTGAGGAATCTCAACTGCATCATTCTTCTTTTCCTTTTTATCTGTCTCTAGCTGTGGATCAACTACTGAAGGCTTCAACTCATGAAAGATTACACTTCTACTATACAGAACCTTCTCAGTAACAGGATTCCAAAGCTTGTATCCTTTCACACCAACACCATAGCCAATGAAGATACATTTAACAGCCTTGTTTTTCAACTTTGATCTTTTCTCATTCGACACATATGCATATGCCTCACAGCCAAAGACATGAATGTCTCAGAGAGGGCTTCTTACCAGACCATGCTTCCAAAGGTGTTTTGTCAATAAGAGCCGAACAAGGTGAATGATTTACCAAGTAACATGCTATAGCCACAGCCTCAGCCCAAAGCTTTTGCTCTAGACCAGCACCTCTCAACATACTTCTCGCTCTTTCCATTAGCGTCCTATTTAACCTTTCAGCAACTCCATTCTGTTGTGGAGTGTAAGGCGTAGTTTTATGCCTTTTAATCCCATGGTCTTTGCAGTACCTTTCAAAATCTGCAAAACAAAACTCACCGCCATTATCCGTCCTCAAACATTTGATTTTCCTTCCAGTCTAATTCTCTACCAAGTTTTTAAACTCTTTAAACCGACTGAACATTTTTTATTTACTCTTAAGAAAGTACACAAATGTCATCGAAAAATCATCAATAAAAGAAACATAATATCTAGACTTCGATAACGAAGGAACATTCACTGGACCAAATACATCAAAATGAACATAATCCAGTACACCAGAAGATTTATGAGGACTCGAATAAAATGAAACATGATGTTGCTTTCCATAAATGCAATGTTCACAAAAATCAAACTTAAGGTTACAATCAACAAGCCCTTCAACAAGATTTTTATTTTTCAAGGTTTTTAAACCTTTCTCACCTATGTGACCAAGTCTATGATGCCACAACATGGTCTTTTCCACTGGGAGTTTCACCTCCAAGGAATTTGCACCCAGAGGAGCATCATTCTCGTTCTCTACACAAGCAGGTTTGCTTGACTTTATAGACATTGTTACATTGAACAGGACGTGCATCCAACTTGTACAGAGTGCCTGTGTGTACACCCTTAGCCAACACCATTGCGCCTCTAGTCATCTTATAGCCTCCACTCGAGAAAGAAACTTGCACGCCAACATCATTCAACTTACTGACCGAAAGCAAGTTACGAGCCAAACTTGGTATGTGTAGTACATCACCAATCCCTTTGATTCTTCCATCAGGGAATTGGATTTTGACTCTTCCACGACCAACAATTTCTAGAGTTGAATCACTTGCCAGGTACACCTTTCCACCATCATACTTTTCGTACTTAGTGAACCAATCTCTGTGAGATGTCATGTGAAAAGATGCACCTGAGTCAACCAACCATACATCATCTGATGCCCGAGTCGCCAAGGCTACAATGAAGGCATCTACATCACTCTAAGAAGAATCATTGTCTAAAGAGTTATTCTTCTTCTTTTTCTCCTCCTTGCAATCCTTTCGGATATGACCAGACTACCCACAGTTCCAACATTTCACCTTGGACCTTTTACCAGGAGACTTTGATCTCCCTTCAGATTTGGATTTAGACTTCTTGTCCTTCTTGCCTCTCCTCTGATCTACCTCGAACAACAAGGGCCTCCTTGGCCATCTCATAAGACTTCCTCCACATTTCTTCTGATAGCAGCGAAGCAACCACGTCTTCCATCTTGAAAGTAGTTGTACTTCCAATAGCCATTACCAAATAGTCCCAAGTGTCGGGTAAAGAGCATAATAGAAGCATACAGTGATCCTCCTCTATCTTCACACCCACAGATGCCAACTGTGCAACAATCGTATTAAATGAATTCAGATGGTCTACTATAGATGCACCTTCTTCCATCTTCAAGGAGTACAACTTCTTCCTCAGGAATAACTTATTCACCAAAGACTTTCCCTGATAAATGTCACCAAGTTTCTTCCATAACGAAGTTGCAGTCTTCTCCTCATGGATGTTCAAGAGTACAAAATCGGCCAGACAAAGTCTTATCAACCCTCTAGCTTTTCTATCTGCAAGGTCCCAATCTTCTTGCTTCATGGTTTGTGGCATAGTTCCAGACACAACAATCCAGAGGTCTCTATCCACCAGCAAGTCTTCCATTTTGAGTTTCCACAACTCAAAATTACCACCATTGAATTTTTCAATTTCTACTCTGCCTGATGTACTTGCCATCTCAAATAGTAAACTAAATAATTGGTTATTCCTTTGCAAAACTCCCACTGAAATAGGATTAGAACAAAAAACCAGCTCTACTCACAAGGATAACACAACTGGCCAGACTTTGATACCATTTGTAAGGAAAACAACAGTGTGGAAAACACTTTCCTAATGCAAAATCCTCATAAGAGAAGTGCAAAAAAAAATCTCATTTAACAATTTTCATTCATTTGAGATGCACATTCACAAGACAACAGGAGAGACAAAATAAATCACACACACAGAGATAACACCAGATATACGTGGGAAAACCCTTACGAGAGAAAAACCCACCACACCAAGTAAAGTCACTTTGTATTACAGTAAATCAATTACATACAGAGTTACAAACTTCACTCTCAAATGTTAGCTCACAACAGCATCCCCTTGGTCAACCTCCAATTGTAGACTCTCACTTCGTTACAGACATTCACTATTACAATGCTTGTCAAGCATACAATGAATTCCTCTCTTATTGAACCAACCAACAACCATTAGGGTATTTAATTACTTCATCGACAAGCTTCCTTCATCTCAAGTTATGCATGCAGCACACATTGGGCCGCCCAACATTAAATTTCGGTTACAGAGAATATTACTAGATTTGCACTCTGTCAACCCCCGAGTCAGAATATGCATTTAATGCAAATATATTGCTAACATAAAATAGAGCTTTTGGCCAATGATTGTTGATTTACAACAGCGATGTAAAATCAACAAATGAAATCGTGCCATGTGTTGACACATCACTCATCCATTGTTTTGACTATCACATCAAATTGTCTGTCGTTACTTGTGGTCTTTCTACCGCACCACTGCTAGCCATCAAGATGACCCCCGAGGTATGGTGGTATCCCGCGCTATCGCGAGTCAACCAAGAGACCCCCACAGTAAGGCAATACACTGCACTATCACACCTCTACTTGAAGACACCCGCGGTCTGGCGGTATACACCGCACCACCGTTAGACAGCCAACAGACCCTTGAGGTATGGCAGTACCCACACTACCACGTCTCAGCTTGAAGAGACCCACGGTCTGGCGGTATACACTGCACCACCGATAGCCATCCGAGAGACCCCCGCAGTATAGCGATACCTCGCGCTACTGCTAGTCATCCAAGAGACCCCCGCGGTAAGGCGGTACACCGCACTACCACACCTCTGCTTGAAGGTTCCCGCGGTATGGCGGTAAGAGCATGAACACAAAGGGGAAATTTTCCAAGACTTTAACAGAGGTTCAAGCCAGCAAGTTGAGGCACATTTTCCAACAATTTCTTATCTCTTATATAGATTAATCTCAATTTTTGTTGGGAAGAATGGTAGCTTATCTCGTAGTATGTAGATTTCTCCCTCCACATACATAGAGTCTTACTACTCAATCCCCTATCTACTTTTCTCAATCCCCTTCTTCCCTCTCAAATCATTTGAAATTTCACATTTTTACCTACCTTCCTACCATTGAGCACCAAAATCTTATACTAAATGCAAAGTCTGCCCAAATTTCAATTAAAATTGTCAAATTCTTTCTTCCTCCTTTCCCTATGCTACTCATAAATATGATTGGGGAGGTAGGTGAGTCATCTCTAAAAAAACCAATGATGATAGAAATCTAAAATTTAAATAATTAAGATATGAAACAAACATTGCTCGCTAGAGGTGGGAATGCAATGCCCTACATCAAACCACCTAGGTAGCAAAATTTGTGAGGCGTTGCTCACTACCAAAATTTCACATTGCTACAAGTCAACAACCTTGTTACTACAATTTGAACCCGAGTTGTTCAATCTCCATTGATCTCAAGCAAGTAGCTTCCTCTACTCACCCATTGTTCCATTTCATCATATATGCATTATATTCTCTACCTCTAATCTTCTTGATCAATTAAGGATCTTTTTTTTTTTCAATCTCTTCTCATTCTCTCTTAGATAATAATACCATCCATATTTTTGGTGTTTTCCCCTCTTTCTCTTGTTGTGACATCTCTCCTTTGTAGTAAGTGTATAAATAAAAAAATCGGAGATGTCTAGACGTATTGACAATTATATCTCATGCATTTAGTGAAAATTTCTTCACAATTCTAGAGGGTCTTATTTTGCTCCACTTGAGCTTGTTATAAGTGTGACTTGAGAATCTTTACTTCCATAGAGTGCATACACCATGTTTCCCATTTCAAAATTCTTCTATCCTTTTTGAATCCACTTGCTATTAATATTGTTGGCTACCCCAAGTTATTCTTTCCTTTATTTGCTGATGTAAATTTTGCATATAATTGTCAAACTCTTCACCTTCAATTCTTTTTACATGATCTTAGTATTTGCAAGCCCCCTTAGTTTTGGGAAACGTCTAGGGATGTTCCCATAGACATTTTGAAGAGGAGGCCCTTACCTATAGTTTTATTAGCAAAGTCATCATATGTGAATTTATCCTAAGCTAGTAACAAGTCCCATTGCTTATGATTGTCACCAACCAAGAACCTTGGTATATTTCCTAAGCTCTAATTAAGAGTCTCAATCTATCCATCTATTTATGGATGATATGCAAAACTAAATTTTAAAAGTGTCTAATTTCTTCCAAAGTGTCCTCCAAAAATGTCCTATAAACTTGGTATCACAGTATGAAACTATAGTTCTTGGTAAACCATGCAACCTAACAACCTCCATAAAGAATATATTTGCACCATGTGTGACATCATTATTCTTCTTGCAAGCTATAAAATGGGGCATTTTTTTAGGATTTATGAGATATTCCTTCTTAAAATTTTCTCCACAATTTTCCGAAAAATCATTTTTTAAAAATTTCCAACAACCTAAACTATCTTTGTTTCCTTTTTTTTTTTCAATATTCAATCAATAAAAAAATTTGAATAGATCTATTATTTCTATCAATAAATCATTTATAGAATATTTGCAAAGTACTATAAAAAAATATTATTCGAACAATAATAGATAAAATTCATATAATATGGAACCTGGAATATTTCTTTTGCATCCAATGGTGGTAGGTTGGGTAGTTGAGCTAGTCACTGCTTACCTTAATATTCAAATTAGCTCTTTAAAAGGTTATGGAAGATATAGTAGTCTACGACTAAGGTAATACTATCTAAACACTTAATCGCATGTCTCCAAAGGGAATTGATATTTTTCTTGAATTTTAGTTGGAAGCTTACAAATGGTATGGCCAACCCAAACTACAATAGGCTATGAAGCCCAAATTTGATTTCTTGGTGAAGCCAACATTGAAAACTAGAAGATTGTCATCTTTTGATTCCTTGGAGATTCAAAAGGGCATTTTTGTGTTTTTTCTCAACAATCTTAAAAAGTAATTAAAATTTACTTTTTATTTTATTTTGAATATTCACACCTTTTCTTTTTTAATTATTAATTAATTTTTAGGTAATTAATATTTATTTTATTTGAATATTCAACATTTTTGCTCTATAATTTTTTATTAGTTTTTCATCTAAAGTAATAATAATAAATTAAGTGTTTTTTTCAACATTATAACTTAGGTTCTTTTGAAACTTAATAAATTATTATTATATTACTCTCATGTAAATTCTCCCTTTAACCTATAGAGAATAAAATTAGGCTTTGGACTTGCCAATTCAACTCAATTCAAAAATGGGGACATTATAGTCCACCCTTCCCGAAATTGCTTACCCTTAACCAATTGCAAGCTAGGATGCTCTAGAATCTTTGAACCCTCCTAAGCGGCATCCTCAATAGAAAGATCCTTCCATTGTACCAAATATGTTGTGATCATCCTATTCCTTAACCTCTTCTCTCTAACATCCAAAACAATCTTGGGTACCAATATCAATTTTCCTTCATCACCCAAGGGAGGCAACTCCATAGAAGGACTAACATGTTCCAATGCCATTTTGAGGCATGAAACATGGAACACATTGTGTATCCTGTTGTGCTCTGGTAACTCTAGCTCATATGCCACCTCACAAATCCTTTGTGTGATCTTGTATGGCCCATAGAAATGGGGCTTAAGGTTCTTAGCTCCACTCTTCTTGATAGAAAACTATCTATACAATTGTAGCCTCAAAAAACTATATCACCTACCTCAAAACTCCCTTATGTACGATGCCAGTCCACATACAATTTCTATTGGTTTTGAGCATATTGAAGATTTTCCCTCAAGACACTTGATATGTCTTGGCTCTACACAACAAATTTTTGGGCCCTTCCTACTATACTATCAACAAAAATCAGGTCCATAATGGAAAGAGCATCATAACCATACAATTCTTTGAAAGGGGATAATATTGATTGACATATGATATGTCATGTTATAGCAATGCTCACCCATATAAAGTCACTTAACTCAAGTTGGCTGATGCCCCACTACATAGTTCACCAAGTAGCCTCCAATCCATCTGTTAACAATTTTTGTTTGCCTATCTATTTGAGGATGATAACTAGTACTAGGAGTCAACTTAGTACCTATTAGATGAAAGAGCTCCTTGTCATGACCCCTTTTCTAAAAATAACATTCACTATTGTTGGTACACTCAATTTCCTAAGTAGCAAGTCGGGACCTATGGATGAATTGGGAAAGTTGGGTTTTCAAGTAAATTAATTAAATTATTATTGAGTGACAAATTTATGAATATTCATAAATTATATTTTTGGGACCAAGTTGGGCGTAGGTTTCTAGTGGAGCATGTTAATAGTCAAATTGGCGATTCTCCTCTTGGCAATGGGAGTTACAAACTTTATGGTGATCCATTCTTGTTAGCAGGAGTTAAAACTTTTCAAATTCATGTTTTCCTCCCTTGGGCGTGGGATTTGGGTGCCCAAATTGGTGTTTGTGGTGGTTTGATATATTATTGCTTGTTTTCCAAGTTGGGTTTCATTCTATGCATTATTTTCTCTCACAGGTTGTGACAATTCTTCGGAGGCTAGTAAACCAATTAAGTTGAATCTCTGAGGCTGGTAAACCAAGGGGATTGAGGCTCAAAGACAGTGGTTTCGAGGGTCTTGTCATATCCCCTTGATACCTTGTTAATTATTTTGCATGACCCCTAGCCCCAATGTAATTTGGACTAGGGGTGGAATTTCATATTTTATTATGTGGACATATGTGTGTGTGTGTGTGTGTTAATTGTGAACCTTGATGTTAACATTATTGAATGTGATTGTTAATCTTATTATGTTATTTTAATTCAATGCATTAAAATGTTTGGATTAACACGAACTAATGACTTGTTTGTTGGATTTGTGTGAGGTTTTTTGTTGGTTGCAAGTACCGGGGTGCAAGATGAGGCAGATTTTGTGGTTTCGTTGGATGAGAGACAAACAATCGGTAATGTCATTCTAGTGTCAAGACCCTGCTTGTAGTTTTCGTCAACTTGAGGTTCATTTAAACCTAGGACCTTAGACGTATACTAAGTTACCATAGTTTATCTGTTTCCAGCTAGGCAGAGACATCTTGAGATAACCTAAATTGTTTTCGGTTAATTGATGTTGCATAATATGGTAAATTTATTAAAGGTAGATGAATGAATAAGCAAATTAGAAAAATAAATAAATAAATACAGTTAAAATAAGTAAATAGGTAAATTATAAATTATAAAATGAATAGCTATGAAATATTAAAATAAAAACAATTTAAACCAAACAAATAAATAATACTTACTATTCATATAAAACATAAATAAGGAAGGGCGATAGAATTAAGGACTTTATTATCGAACCAAGGAAGGAAAAAATAAAAAAGGGAATAAATAAAAGAGAAAGAAAGGTCTGAGAAAACCATTCACGGGTGAAGGAGGGTGATGGAAGGACAACATGCATTGATGGAGGAAGAAAACTCACAAAATGTTGGACCAAGGAGAGGAAGTAGCTTGGCATGGGTGAGGAAGGAAGACAAGGAGATGACATCAGTGTCATTAATAGGCCTAGTGACCCTTGCAACCTCAGGAAAATGGTAGGAAGTAACCAAATTGGCACACCATGGAAAAACCCGATCCTCTCTCATTTAAATCGACTTGTAAGGTCTCATTTTGGCAGAGAAGATTTGGGGAAAAAAGAGAAAGAAGGGTGGCATGGCTGAATCTCGAGGTTTGGACAGTATTTGAAGAGTTTCTTTGTGTAGGTGGCGGCTAGGGTATCCTCCATTGCTACTTCAAACTCCTTATACCTGGATATCTCAAACTCGGGTGTTAAATTCCTTTCTTTTTATGCAGATATTATTTTATGTTGTAACCCTAATGAAATTATATTTTGGTGTTGGAATATTTTTTTCTTTAATTTCTGGGAATGATCGTGTTCACTTACATTATTTTTTATTAGAGGTAAAATACGGGTTTTGATAGGGCTCAGAACCCAGTACAAAGAAAGGCAGGTTGTAATTTAGATACATCATAAACCATCAACAGCCCCACAACAACCATAAAAGATAAGACTACACACACTACATCATACAAACTAGCAAGGGCCTGAGACCCTAAAACAACCTGGTTTTAACCTACATTGTTAGTTAATAGGTATTATATATATATATATCCAATACCCTGGAACTATTCAACCACAACCATTTATGTGAACTATACTCTCTCAAATATTAAAGTTCTTTCCCAAATCATTTACATGGTGCTAAAAACACATCAATCTTTTAATAATAGACATTTTGATGGACATTACATATATTTATCATACCCAATGAACTTTGTATTCATGTTTCTCTATGTTCTAGAGAAATCTCTACAACGAGTACATGAGATTTCAGGCTACAATCTATATTGAACATATAACATATCAATCAATTTATATGTTATTGCTAGATTATAACTTAATCATAGGAACTTAAGATGTCCTCTTGTCACAAACGCTCAACTGATGATAGAAGCATACCATGTACACTTATCATAAAAGCTATGGTAGATTCAAATAGTTCTTCCACCCCTTCATGAAGGTGTTATCAAAGACAACATCTTTGAAAGCTTAGAATGATCCATCATTCCCTTTAATTATTTTATGAAGCATTATAGGTCATCATCAACATTATATACTATGTTAAGCTCTATCATTTTGGTTGAGATATCCAAGTGTGACTATGGTTACTTTACAAGGAAACATTGAGTGAGACACATGAAATGTTACACTATTTATTTTGTGTACAGAAAGACAAAAGCATATAATAAAGAGAGAAGATTTATGTAGTTAACATAGCATGTTAACCCATTAAATCTTGCCCTCTAAACAAGTGTCTGAACATGTCAAAATTAAAAAACACAAAAGAAGAATTTTTAATAACTTGCTTTGCATAGGTAGATTTTATGTAACTGGAAGTTAAGTTGTTGCAGTGTTATAATACTATAATGTATTACTATTATACACTAGGTTTATTGTTTTCTATTAGTCTCATATGTTGGACATAACTACACACCTAACATCCATAGGTGCTAGTGTGTTGTCAATAAGTATTAGTTTTTAGTTCTAATAATTTGTTTGAGTAGGACTTTGATAGTTGTTAAATAAGTCTCAATTTTTTGGACTGTTTAGATCCATAGGAATTTGTTATACTTCATTGAAGCAATATGTAGTAAATATCTTTTGTTGAATAAACACAATAATTTACTCTTGAATAATATTTCTTTTTGATCTCAATGGACTGATTTTCTTTAATAATGGTGTTGGTCAAAATCTGTTACAAATAAAATGAAAGTATGTTAGATTTTGGTTCTATGTAAGACCTGCACATTGTATAATCCTCTACCCAAAAGTGCTTGTTACAAGGTATTCCTTCTTTGTAGAGGTTTTCCCAATATTTGAGGCATCTAAAGATGCCATGATGTGAAACATCTACCTTGACAAGCACAAGTAGCATAAATCAATATTATTCAAGAAATAAATCTTTCTTGGCATTATGCTAAACTAAGAAGGAGATTTGGTAGAATGTATGCAACACTTGAGTGAAAGTAAAGTGATCCATCACAACCCCAAATTAAATATTTGCATAATACCTCTTTGCACCGATGGCTGCTAGGAAAACCATCCATACAAATGTCTATAGCTATTATGACCAACTAAATGATAGGGCAGTCATTCTCATTTAAATGAGTACTTCTATTGTAATATGAAAATGTAGTCCCTACAAGTCCATGTTTTGAAACTATACCTGAAGGATAGAATAAATAAGATATCCTCCACAAACTATTAAGGGATGAAGAGTTACCTTACCTTCCATCGTAAGGAGTATATGAGTATGTATTGATCCCTTATGAAATATCTAGTAGTGTCATTCATGGTTGTAACTAATATGGGAACCTACTAATCTTGAGTGAGGAACCTACCTTACAGTACAATGTTGAGCATGAACTAAGGAATATTATTATACTCGAGATGGACAAAAGTCTAGGGGCAATACTATGCTTGAGATGGACAATAGTCTAGGGGTAGTACTATGCTCAAGATTGATAGGTGTCAAGGGGAAGTACATGCTCGAGATTGAAAAGTGTCTAGGGGCAGTACTATGCTCGAGATGGATAGTAGTCATGGGACAGTACATGCTCGAGATTGACAAGTGTCTAAGGGTAGTACTATTCTCGAGATGGGAATTTTTCAAGGAGCAGTATCAACATGCTCAAGATTGACAAGTGTATAGGGGCAGTACTATCATGCTTGAGATGGACAGTAGTCTAGGAGCATTCTATGCCAAGCTGGATAACCTTGGTTTCTTAGCCGTCCGATGGACTATAGGGAAGAGAGTTCCTAAGAAGCTCAAGTAGGTAATAACTAAATCACTGTGAACCTTATAACTGCTGTGGAAAGGTATCTTAAGTCTACCAATGCTAGGGGCACCTTGGAAACTAGTCACTAGGAAGATATTCTATACACTGCTTATGAGATTGAATGACAACTCTCTCTCTCACCACGAGCCACTTAATCTTCTTGGAGGGCTTGATAGGGTTTGAATCCACTTTGGTTGGGATCATTTTTCACCCCACCACAACCCAAAGCAATCATGGACATGGAGCATTATGGAATCGCAAACCCTAAAGGTATGTGCAGTTCATTTTGGCAGTAATATTTTATTGGTTAATATAGAAAGCTTTTTTTAGAAGGATATGCAATTGACATGATGATTAAAAGGTATATGCTAATCTCACTTGCTTCTATTTTAATTGTTAGCTAACTTTTTATGTAATCTTTCTTGCAATGATGAAAAAAAAATTGCTCAAAATTTCTTCCTTTCGTTGGGGTTGTTGTCATGTAGGTATCAGAGCTTAGAAATTGACACTAGGACCTAGGTTCTCTCTCTTTTGTTGCACTAATATGATTTTTTGGTATTGACAGCCATGGGTCATGAAAGAAAAGGAAAAGGAAATAAGGTCTTGAAAAAACGTCCTCAATGAAAGAAACCAGAAGGATCCAAAGCCCCTGTTACCCTAGGGCCAAACATTGAAACCAAAACCATATCATACACTGAGTCATTGGCTGAAATGATCAAACCAATAAAACTCCAAAAGGGAAAGGGATTGGCTAAACCTGACAAGGATCATGAAACACCAAAGAAATGCCCTTGACCAACCCCTAAACCTAGGCCCTCAGCTGTTTGGGACTTCCCTTTTGGTTGTGGATGCAATTCTCCTATTCTCACTAAGGAAGTGATTTCAAAGTATAATTGTGGCTATGCTACTATGTATGTAAATGCGGGAACCTTGAATGAGGAAGAACTCGAAGAGGAGTAGACTCCTACTTGTAACTGGAACTATGTATACGACGGTGAACTAGTACTAAATAAACATCGTCTCACTTATGTAAAAGCTACTAACAATTAATGACAAGTATGAAGATATATATATATATATATATATATATATATATACTTAAAAATAATGTGTTATGGTGAATATGGGAAATGGGAATGGATTTTTTTTTAAATGTTGTGAATCATATGTCACATATGAATTTCGTCATAATTCTAAATTTGATAAAGACAAGATTTAAAATGAAATAACAAAGACACTTAAATAACACTCTCTTTTTCTCGCATGATCAATTTAATTCAATGAGGAGAACCTTATGGAGGGGAACAAGCCTTAGCCTCATTGCAATGCTACAAGCAAGTAGGGGTGTGTCATCTCCACCTCCTACCATACCTGAAGAATTATAGGCTGAATTGAATGCACTTTGTGCAAAAATAGCATCACAGGAGTAGCAAATTGAAGATCTGACGAGGCATAAGGAGCAAGGAAATAATCACAACACTGTCATAGGAACTGAAGAGTTGGATAGGAAGCACAATGTGCATATAAGTCAAGAACATGAGAGCATCTCCAAAATTTCCACCTACAGTCACTCTCTACTAGGGTTGCAACGAGGAGTTGTCAAAGACCCATTGGTTTGAGAATTGAAGAAAATGCAAGCCCTTAAGTTTGATGGGACTAGGGGTGGGGATGTCATTGAAGCATGGCTCGTAGGAATGAACAAGTATTTTGGGATGATGGAATTAAGTGCCAATACTAAGGCTAGGATCACCATTTATCACCTAGAAGGAGAAGCCTCGCTATGGTGGGAACACTTGGTAGAAATCGAAAACTATGATATCAGTCAACTAACTTGGGACAAGTTCACCAAGTGGTTTTGCAAGGAGTACTATGACCAAATTCCATACACTACACCAAGGGAGAATGACGATAGTCGAATACAAGTCTAAATTCATGAGCTTACTCTGTCATGTGCCTTATATGAAAGAAGAAGAGGATCGGGTGAACAAGTTTATCTTGGGATTAAATAAGAATATTCTATATGCAACCAAGCTCACTTGACCTAAAAGCTTAAATTAGGTCGTGGAGGTAGCTTTGGTCATTGAAGAAAAGCATAAGAGCAAGCAAGAACACTAACAAAAGACTAATTCCTCCAGCTACTCAGATAATAAACAAAGGGGTAATCAACAGACTCAATCTAAAGGAAAGGCTTCTGAGAAGATTAAGGGGGGTCGAAACTATAGGGAGAATTGTGGGTCAGAAGGTCAAAAAGATAAAGGAGACAAAAGAAAAAAATCATCTAGGCAAGAAGCACAAGGTAATTTCAAGAGAGGCAAGGAAGACCAAAAAGGACCAGTGAATGGATGTTGGACGTGTGGAGGTGATCATTATATGAGTGAGTGTCCCGAGAATCCAAATAAAACCACCATACCCATCGACAAAATTTATGTATCCGTGGATAATCGTCAAGCGGATCAATAAGCCCCATTGATAGAACTTCAAGGTACACTTCTCAACCAACCTATTTCTATTTTGGTAGATTTAGGAGCCACAAATAGTTTTATTTCCTCCCATTCTATTCAAAAATGTAAAATTGATCATAAGAGTCTTAGTTAAGAGGAGATGGAGGTTGAGTTTGGGTTGGGTAAGGCACAAAAGATCAATTTTTGCCTGCGAGGAGATGAAATTGACCTAGGGATTATAAGGACCAAGGTTGATCTATTGGTCACTCCATTAGGGTCCTACGATTTAATCCTTGGGATGAATTGGTTCCAAAAGCACAAAGCCAAATTGGATTGCTACAACAAGAAGATCGAATGTCTAGATGACCAAGGGAGGTTAGTGGTTCTTCAAGGAATTAGAAGGCCAGTGGTGGTAAGAATGATCTCAGCCATGTAAGCCAAGAGGGCAGTGAGAGAGGGGAGCAAGATTTATCTAGTAAAGGTAGAAGAGGGTAATGATGATCCCACACCTAGCATGGAAGACCATCCCATCCTCCAGGAGTACCGTGATGTCTTTCCAAAGGAATTGCTAGGATTTCCTCCTACACGACGAATGGACTTCACAATGGATATAGTTCTAGGGGTTGAGCCTATCTCAAAGCCACCTATAGAATGAACACTATTGAATTACAAGAGCTTGAGATGTAGTTGCAAGATCTAATGGAGAAAGGATTGATACGACCTAGTGTGTCCCCTTGGGGAGCTCTAGTGTTGTTCATTAAGAAGAAGGACGAAACATTGAGGTTGTGCATAGATTACGAACGATCCCACAATAGTAGTTTATACTTTCTCGAAGATCCTGTTTTTTGCTGAAATCACATATTTTTAGAAAATATAATGATTTAAGCCTTGAAAAGTTCCATTTAAAGGATTCCAATTGAAGAGGTTTTGATCAAACCACCTTAGATCAAACCCCCTTGGATAGAACCCCACTAGTTTTAAACCATACCTATAACAGAGTCTCCTTTACACCAATCAAAATGCTGATAAAAAACCACTTTTGATTTATCTTTTGGGGGATCAAATGAATTCATTTAAAATTTATTTGTTTGTGAGTATGCATTCCTTATTATAAGCTTACCAAAAAGTATAATTTTAAATAAATTTAATTTGATTATTATATTTATTTTTTATTTCTTGTGAATGTAGGTTTTTCACCGAAAATCAAGCTCTTTGTTCTGCACATGTTGAAAATTAGTAGATTATCAAAAAAAAATTGAAAAATATCAGTGCACTAGATATTGAATTCCTTGATCCAACAATTTTTTTTTTTGATACATACAAAAAAGTTATGTTGTTTACGGTTCGCCTATGTCTGAATTGTAATTGGTTTGACTTTGAAACATGATTAAGAAAAAATATTCAATAAAACACTATGAAACCAAATGAAAGCTAGATATCATAGTTACAAATCTAAATTAAAAAATTAAAATTTTATCCTTCATGAAAAAAAAGATGTTGTATACGGTGAGCATCACTTCTTAAAAATGGTGTTTATTGAAAAACTAGTTTTCGGGAGATGGAAAAAAAGTTCAATATAATTCCAAAAATTTTGAAAAAATATATATTTAGAATCTATAGACAAAATGTCACAAATCACTAGTTTGCATCATCTTCAAATTCCTCACAGTTTAGCCGCTATAAGTGCCCGACAGTGAAGATTTAGTTAGAAAAAATTAGTTCAGTGTCCAGTTTGGTCAAAAATTGTAAACCAGTATTGTGGGATCACCTTTACCGGATGTTGAACAAGGTAACCATTTGAAACAAATATCCCCTACCTAGAATTGATGACTTGTTTGATTAAATGAAGGGAGCTTCTATCTTCTCCAAAATAGCTTTAAGGTTATGTTATCACTAGTTAAGAATCAAGGAAGAAGATATTCCAAAGACAACTTTCAGAACCAGGTATGACCATTATGAATTCTTAGTGGTGCCTTTTGGCCTAGCAAATACCCCCTCTGCTTTCATCAGTCTCATGAACCATGTTTTCCATGACTACTTGGAAAAATTTGTGCTAGTATTTTTGGATGACATTCTAATCTACTCTAAGAATTTGCAAGAGCATGAGGATCATTTGAGAATAGTTTTGTAAAGGTTGAGAGATCATAAATTATATGGGAAATTGTCCAAGTGTTCTTTCTTTTAGCCTAAAGTGCACTATCTCGAACATATTATTGTTGTCAATCAGATTGCACCCGAACGCTTGAATAATTAAATTCAGCAATCTGTTGAAACATTGGATCAAACTCAGGTTGTGGGTGACCTATAATGAGATTGAACCTTCGGATTCTAGGTCGGCTTCCTATATGATTCTTAAATTAATAACTGGTAACTTGGCTGGAAAAGGGATAGAAGTATGTAAAAATGCACAAAAACTATAAATTAAAGGTGATGCACCTAATTGGAAATCTAATTGCAACCTAACTCACAAATAATCACTCAACACTTTAATTCGCACAACCTTATTTGATAGCTCAATCACCTGAATGCTTTAAACATAGGCTTTGATTTAATGCAATATTGAGGGAAAACCAGGTTTTCACGACTAAATTGATTAATCAATTCATGCACAGTGTATAACCAATGAACTTAAACTAAATTGCATACAGATATGTGAAAAAGACAAAAAAATCAAAGGTTTCAGAACTAAAAACACAATAATTTTTCAATCAAATTCCTCACAATAATGATGCCTGAAACCTAGAAGGCAAACTCGAAAATACTGAAAATTAAAAGGAATCCTTTGCAAATCACAAACTAATGAACCTGTAAAATGCTGTTGTATTAATCTAAAAACTGAATGTTGGGTTACATGACAATTCACTTTGCAGAATGCAAAGGCTGAATAACAAGAACTAGAGGAAAAAGATAAACTTTTCCCAATATATACAATGAGATACAACTCCAAAGTGCATG
Source organism: Sequoia sempervirens (assembly GCA_007258455.2). Classification (NCBI taxonomy): domain Eukaryota; kingdom Viridiplantae; phylum Streptophyta; class Pinopsida; order Cupressales; family Cupressaceae; genus Sequoia; species Sequoia sempervirens. Next base: position 11,271 of record VDFB02139579.1, on the reverse strand, counting down.
AAAGATGAAACTGAAAGGCAATTTCAGTTTAGAAATGATAACTCCAAGGCAAAATCCAAACAAAAATAAAAATTCCTGAAAAGAGGGTTCAAACTCATGAAAAAATGAGTGAACTCAGTCTCAAACTCGTAGTCACAATGCGTATAACTGATCTGTAACTCAAACTAAACTGGAAATCTGAGGATGTGGGCCAAAACATGCAAAATCCACCTTGTTTTAATCAACTTTCCCATGATAACTGAAACTCCATCCTCGCACTATGCATGAGTAATCTTCAGTCAATAATCTAATATGAAACTGAAGTAAAGTGCTAAAAATCTCCATGACTCGTATGATTTACTTGTCCTCCAGTTAGCTCTACTTGTATTTGTGTTGAGCTCTAATTAACTCAACTTCACATAATGTCCTTTATTTGCATTATGCATGGATCTCCATAATATCTTTTATTTGCACTTAAGATGCTAAATTAATTAAATGATTTATAGTGTATCATTTAATTAACTGGCTTACATTGAATAATGCAAAATAAAAGATAAAGAATAATGTCAAATTAAAAACTTAACCCCCACCTCACAACTTCATACAAACACTTAGCATATATTTCACAATATATATTCTCCCTCAATAAATATTGGCGACCACCATGCAATATTGTAAATATTTTACAATAGTCGACCACCATCACCATGCATATTAAAAACATTTGATAATAGTCGGCCACCATCACCAAGTCGACTTGACTTAAGAGTTAAAATCATGAGCAAGAATAAAACATAATGATTTTGCTTTATTCTTCAAAGATATTCTATCAAAGGTCACCATGCATGGAAAAAATCAAAACCATCGAACCCTAATGACTTTAATCATTTGCACTTGACTTTTGGAGAAGCTTCATGAAGAAGCAGGCCGCCATGTTGCTGGGGTTTGGAGTTTGAACTGCACCATTTCTATCAATTTTGATGATTTTTTGAAAGATTCTGAACAAAAAAGGTAAGATGAAGTTTATTCTATCATAAATTTGAGTCCTTTCATGCATTTTAATGCGTTTTTGGGCCTCAAAGCCGCAGTTGTGCATAATCTCTGACATATTTTTCCATTTGTTCCTGTACCCTTTGGATGCCATGGCTTCTTTGTGATTTATTCTCTGGTATGGCCGCCATATGAAGAGTTTGAGCCTTTTGTATATATATCTGTTGTTGTGCAAGCTCGACTTATGACTTTAAAACTCAAAGAGAACTCCATCACAGACTTGTCTCCTCTTCCTTAGGCACATGAGGGTAAGTTCTCTTTTGTTTTTGTTTCCTCCATTTTGAATAAAAAGAAAACCTCACTACATTTTTGTAATTTCCTGAACATATGGAAAAAACCCTCACATGGGTAACAATAAATCTGTATTTTCCTCACTAAAAGAACATTTTTGAGCAAAAATCATGGTATAAAAGCTGAAAACAGCGACAAATTTGTATGATGTTTCTTGAAACCCTTTCTAATATATTGAGACTGCTGCTTGATATGAAGCTCTCATTACCATTAATACAATAGTTCACTTAAGCTATTCTTGCAATGTTCACCTGTTACTTTCCGTGAGCTACTTTTGTTACTGATTTCAAAAGATTTGGTATAATTTTTTACTCTCGAATAGACTGTCTTGTTTCATGCTTTTGGTATGCATTCTCTAATGTATAGCAAGAGCAATGTTATGTAATATAACTGCATCATTCCTTGATCACTGTCACAGTGTATTGTATCTTATTGATCACTTTGACTGCAGTTAGCATTTGAGACTACCATGGTTGCCTCTCCATATTTTATTGCATAGTATAAGTGTTTATTGAAAACCCTACACTTAATAAATCTGTAACATGATATGAATGGTATACACAGTTTCAAAATTATTCTGATTGAGATAAATTTGTATTTAGACAACACCTCACTGTCCTGTGTTCATATTCTCATGTCACTGGGCATATTCTACTATTCTTTTATCTTTCTGATAGTATGGGCTCCTGGTATGAGATTTCCAATCTATTCATTGACTTACAAGAATGCCATAAGATTCACCATGGTATTGTGCTCTAACTACTACATTATGCCATAGATTGCTTATATTTATGTTCTTCCTTTTAAATATGCTATCTATTGAAAGTAACAAGTCAGGGAACAATACTTTACTCCATGATTTCTCCTATCTGGAAATGCTATTATTATTATAGATACATCATTTATTCCTGAGAGCACTCTTGTTTCTGCAACACTGTTATTGACGCTCTTCATCACATTGTCACATTGTATTGTTGTTTATAGCATTGTAGATCCTTGCATCATATCATTTCTGTAATGCATATGAGTCTTTAAATTTCATGTACTTATGGTGGTTGATCATGAGTACTATTTTCTGCTCCTAAGATTTCATGTATGCTTCACGTATGTGGCTGTCCTCCATGATGATGCTGTTACAGATTACTCTTTTGTCAATTGTTTACGGAAAACTTGCATTGTTGTCATTTCTTGTGTTGACTATACCTCGTGTCAGAGACTATCAATTGATTCCATCCATGGTTTTATAATCCCATGGTCACTTCATTGCCACACTTTGACAATAGTCTTATTGCCCTTCAGAACCATGGAATTATACATTGCTGAGTAAAGCTTCAAGCTTGCTTTACTCTTTCATTCAAAGAGACTGTCCATTAGTCTTGGGTATGGATTGTCTTTGTCATTGTGATGGTTGTCCTTTGAGGATTTGACTGCATTCAAAACATGATTGTGGCTCCATTAATGAATGATGCTTTCAATTGTCCTTTTACATTCAAACTCACAATGAAACGACATTGTATCTTTTTAGCTATATTCAATGCATTTGAACAAAGAGTGAATGTAGATTTGCTCTATTAAATTTCCACCATGATATGGCTTGAAAGCTGCTACCTTAAGTTTTCCTTTGAATTTCTTTCATGATAGCAGTCTTATTTCATGACTGTAACTGATATAAAGCTCTCATATATGAATAAATGAGAGGTATTTGCCTGATATGTCGGGCTCTACCCTTGTGGGAGCCCGTTTTGCTCCACATATCTGATGAAAATGATCACGAACATAATGAACCTATTCCTGCACATTAAAACAAATATGTTAGTAAAATAAAAGAAGCTGAAAGCTTCCTTGAGTTTCGTGTTCCTTGATTATCAGCCTTTGTAACTCAATCATTTGGTGAATGCCTGATTTGATGCAAATTACATTCCTGTTGGTAGCATAGGAATAAAGTAGAATGCAATTCATCATTTCTTAGAGTACACCTCTAACACCATCCTTTACAATTTTGCAAGTTCATGGAGCGCGAAAACGAGGCAAAACGAGGCTACAGCTTGGAGACGCGACGACTGAAGACATCAAGCGAAAGTGATTCATCATCATAGGCAATGATGAATTGCATCTCTTTTTTGTGTTTACGTTATCTTCAGTAGTGTAGCTTATCATTGAATTTTGTATTCACTATTTGATTATCATAATCAAATTCAGTTACTCTCGCGGCTTGTGCAAGATTTCAGTGTTTTTACAAAATGAATAAAAAGCATTATTATGCAAATTTTCAATTTTCTGTTTCAAATACTTGCACAATAAAACTGTAATTCAGATGTAATCTGATCTTTATGATGAACAAAAAAATACTTTAGCAGCAAAACTTGAAAAAATTTGTACCTATCAATGATGAATTCGATTTAGCTCTACCTGTTTGAGCTCGTAGTGAAAAATAGGTAACAATTATATTGGCCCAAGGAATTGTAGGAGATCCAACCAAGATACAAGCAATTATAGAATGTTCTATTCCTAAGAATGTGGTTGAATTAAGGAGCATCAAGGGTTTGGCAGGATATTATCGATGGTTTGTAGAGAACTTCTCCAAAATAGCTAACCCCATGACCTCCCTTCAACGAAAAGGAAATAAGTTTGAATGGATAGAAAAGTGCAACATTGCTTTCCAAAAGTTGAAGGAAGCTCTTACCACCGTGCCAATCTTACAAGTGCCTAATCCAGAAAAAGAATTTGCAATTTGGACGGATGCTTCTTTGGATGGGTTAGGTGGAGTACTAATGCAAAATGGACAAGTGATTATCTTCAATTCTAGGAAACTAAAGGATCACAAACTCAACTACCCCACCCATGACTTGGAGATGGCAGCCATCGTGCATGCCTTGAAGGTGTGGAAACACTATTTGGTAGGAAGACCCTTCAAGTTGAATACTGATCATAAGGGACTCCAATATTTGTTCACCCAACCCGCTTTGAATGCTTGTCAGAGAAGGTGGTTGGAATTTTTAAGAAACTATGAGATAGATATCTCATATGTTAAAGGGAAAGAAAATTGTGTTGCAGATGCCTTAAGTCAAAGGGCTAAACTAGCTGCAATCTCATAGCTGAAGTTTGAATTGCCAAAAAAGATCAAGCAAATGCTAGAATGAGATCCCTTTTGTTAGAAAATGAGATTAGAAGTGCAGTGAAGGATTAATCCAACTGAGTACCATGTGGGAAATGATGGAATCCTTCGTTATTTAAACCAAATATATGTACTAGAAGAGGGAGGCTTAAGATTGAAAATTCTCACAGAAGGCCATAATGTGCCTTATCAAGCACATCCCAGGGTGAATAAAATGTATGTGGACCTAAAAACTCATCAATTTTGGTCGGGAATGAAAAAGGAAATAGCTTGCTATGTCACCAAATGTCTTGAATTCCAACGAGTTAAGGCAGAACACTGTCATTCTGCAGGAACACTCTATCCTAGAGATATACCACAACATAAGTGGTTGGTAACTTCCATGGATTTAGTGACAAGATTGCCTAAAACTTGGAATCAACACGATAGTATTTTAGTGGTGGTTGATAAACTAACCAAGGTAGCACACTTCATACCAGGCAATGTGAAGGATGATGCCCCACTTTGGGTAAAATATTCATAAAGGAAGTCATTAGGTTGCATGGGATGCTCGAGGTAATCATTTATGATAGAGATAAGTTGTTTACTTCTAGTTTTTGGACCTCTCTTATGACCACATTAGGAACCAAACTCAATTTTAGTACTACTTACCACCCTGAAACGAACGGTCAAACTGAAAGAGTTAACCAGGTTGTGGAAGATATGCTCAGAATGTAGGCCATGGACCAACCCACTAAGTGGGAGGAGTATTTTTCATTAGTATAATTTCCATATAATAATTCATATCATCCTTCCATCCAAATCGATCCATTCAAAGCATTGTATGATATAAAGTGAAAAACACCAATAGGATTGGACAATTTAGAAAATTGTGTAACTATTAGGATGACACTTCTTCAAGAATATGACAATCAAGTGAAAATCATAAAAGAAAGACGTAAGGAGGCTTCAGATCCTCAAAAAAGTTATGTTGATGCAAGACAAACACCAAGGGAATTTTTAGTAGGAGATAAGGTGTTCCTATGTGTTAGACCACATAAAATCTCAATAAAGTTTTGAAAAGCTACTAAATTAGCTCCATGATACATAGGGCCTTTCGAGATACTTGAGAAAATTAGTCATGTAGCTTACCAACTGGCTCTTCTACCATCTCTCTCTCACATTCACAATGTATTCCATGTATCTCTACTTAAGAAATATATTGTTGAATCCACACATGTAATTGATTGGAAGGCACTACAGGTGGAAGAAGTTGGAGATATCCACCTCAAACCACTCACAATCATAGACAGGTGTCACCTACAATTGCATAACCAAAATATCCAACAAGTTAAGGTCCTATGTGATCAATATGGGGAACAAGGGGCTACTTGGGAAGATGAATAATGTAATAAAACTAGAATATCCATACTTGTTTAATTAAGTTGAGATGGATTAATCCTAAAGGGGAGTATGTCATATCCCCTTGATACCATGTTAATTATTTTGCATGACCCCTAGCTCTGATGTAATTTGGACTAGGGGTAGAATTTCATATTTTATTATGTGGACATATGTGTGTGTGTGTGTGTGTGTTAATTGTGAACCTTGATGTTAACATTATTGAATGTGATTGTTAATCTTATTATGTTATTTGAATTCAATGCATTAAAATGTTTGGATTAATACAAACTAATGACTTAGTTGTTGGATTTGTGTGAGGTTTGTCATTGGTTGCAGGTACCAGGGTGCAAGATGAGATGGATTTTGTGGTTTTGTTGGATGAGAGACAATTGGTTATGTCATTTTAGTGTCAAGACCTTGCCTATAGTTTTTGTCAACCTGAGGTTCATTTAAACCTAGGACCTTAGACCTATACTAAATTTCCATAGTTTATCTATTTTCGGCTAGGTAAAGACATCAAGATAACCTAAATTATTTTCGGTTAATTGACATTGCATAATATGGTAAATTTATTAAAGAGATGAATGAATAAACAAATTAGAAAAATAAATAAATAAATAAATTCACTTCAAGATTTCTGGATAAACTGTGTGCATATTTTTACATCAACGTTTCGGATCATACTCCATGATCCATCATCAGGATGAAAGGCAGAAAGAGAGAGAAGTGAAAGATGAGAAAGCAGACTTGGATAGAAATAGGAGAGAGGTGAGAGGGTTGGGAAGCACAAAAACCCAAAAAAACTAATAAGTATAAAAATCTAAGGATAAAAGGAAAAGAAAAAGAAAAAGAAATCCCTGCCAAGAACAAAGAAAGAAGTAGGATAAAATGAGACAAAAAATATAACAATGATAACACTAAATTAAAACAAACATAGGAGAGGCAAACAAAAGAAGAGAATTAATAAATTAGATAAAAAGAAGATAAAAGTAATGACCACCTAAAGGGGAATACAATAGAAGAGACACAAAAAATAAGAGAATGAGGAGAACTAAATAAAAGACAATATTAAAAAACAAAAAAATTAAACAAAAGTGAGAAATAAAGAAGCAAAAAGTAAGATAATTAAATAAAAGAAATAATATAATGAAAATTAATTCAAAGAAAAACAATCAAGAAAGATATAAAGGAAGAAGAAAAGATAAATTGAAAAAATAAGACACAAAAAGGTGAAAACCCCAAATAAGAAAAAAATCAATGAATACAATTGAAAGAGAATAAAGATATATAAGAATATTATCAATTGGAAGATTAAAATATGATAAACTCAAAAGGCAAAAATAAAAGAAAGATGAAATGAGACAACCAATTATAATAAAACAACTATTTATTAATTTAAATTAGATAATTATTAATAATAAACCTAAATATATTGATTATTATAAATTGGAAGGTTAATATGTAAAAAACTAAAGAGGAAAAAAGAAGGAAAATAAATAAATAAAAGGGGAACTAATTCAAATACAATCATAAACACTAAATAAGGAGGAACAAATGACATAAAAATAATAAAGAACACAAAGATGAATATAATATACCCACCAAAAAAATAACTAGAGCAATCAAAACACATAAAATTGAACAACTTATTAACGTGAGAAATAAACCTTATCAATGAGAAAAATAATCCCTAAAAAATATAAAGTAAAAACTACAAAAAGCACAAAGAAACAAAGGAGCGAAAAGGAAAGGATCACACACCCCAAAATAAACAACAAACCAAAATAAGAGAAGTCAAGCAAGGAAGACAAATTTAAAGAAGATAAATTAATAATAATAAAATTAATAAAAATGATAAAAGATAAGAGAAAGAGGGAAAGGAGGAAGAAGAGAGAGGAGGAGCGCGGCGGGAAGAGGGCCCAAGAGAGGAAGGTGGGGGTGGAGTGGGGGGAATTAGGAGGGGAGGGAAAAGAAGAGGGAGAGGAAGGGGGATCAAGATTGACTAGGAGAGACCACATTGAGATTATTTAAAAGGGGTTTCCAGGAGAAGCTAAGAGTCCATCCCCCATCTCGGTTGAGGTTGTGGGGATGCTTGCTGATTTCAATGGCTTCTTTAAGTTTCCTCTTAAAGAAGTTTTCTTCATTGAAAAGTATTTTGGTGTCTTCTAAGGCAATGTGATGCTACGTCTTAGAGGAGTGTTCAGCTAAAGCCGATTTCAAGATGCGTTCATGCCTTATGTCAACACCATGTTCCTTAATTCTTGTGTTGATGGAACAACCTGTTTCCCTGATGTAGGGGGTGCCACAAGAACACATCACTTTGTAGACACCGGATTTGAGGAAATGATCTTGAGGGTCTTTGGGGGAAGGAATGCGATTTCTTATTGTGAAAATGGGCTTGAAAGTGCAATTGATACCCTTTTTGACGAGGATTTTAGCAATTTTGTTGGAGACACCTTCAACATAGGGAAGGGTGGCCAGAGGGGGAGACGGGGGGCAAAAGGGGTTAGGCTTGAGGGTGAGCCTAGCTTTGGATTGGTTTATATGGAGCACTTGAAGATATCGCCTCATTCTTTTCCCTAAGCCAAGTGGTGGAAACGTTATGTAGATGACACCAATATCTGTTGGTGGTGTGAAACGCTATAAAAAATATGAATACGCTTTTCCCGTAAATTGGAAGGAACTTTAAACCGGTGGAAAAAAATGATTAAATAAATAAAGTTAAAATAAGTAAATAATAATAAATTACAAAATGAATAGCTATGAAATATAAAAATAAAAACAATTTAAAACAAACAAATAATTAATACTTACTATTCATATAAAACATAAATAAGGAAGGGAGATAGAATTAAGGACTTTATTATTGAACCAAGGAAGGGAAAAATAAAAGAGAATAAATAGAACAAAAAGAAAGGTCTGAAAAAACCATTCATGGGTGAAGGAGGGTGATGGAAGGATAACATGCGTTGATGGAGGAAGAAAACTCACGAAATGTTGGACCAAGGAGTGGAAGTATCTTGGCATGGGTGAGGAAGGAAGATAGGGAGAGGACATCAGTGTCATTAAGAGACTCGGTGACCCTTGCAACCTCAAGAAAATGGTAGAAGTAACCAAATTGGCACGACATGGAAAAATCTGACCTTCTCTCCTTTAAATCAACTTGCACAATCTCATTTTGGTAGAGAAGATTTGGGGAAAAAAGAGAAAGAAGGATGGTGTGGCTGAATCTCGAGGTTTGGATAGTATTTGAAGAGTTGTTTTGTGCAAGGATTAATCCTCCATTGCTCTAAACTCTATTACCTATTAATAAGTGTTAAATTTCTTTTTTGATGTAGATATTTTTTACAGGTTAATAAATTATATTTTTGGTCTTGAAATCTTTTTTTATAATTTCTTTTTGTGGAATGATCTTGTTCACCTTTTAGAATCAAGGGTTTTCTTTAGATTTGGAGAGTTAGCAATAAACAATAAATAATAATCGAAACCCAAAGATTTTACGAAACACAAAGGAAGTAATAAAAGAACAATTATACCTATTGTTGATACCTCCATGATTCCCTTTCGTAATACCTTCTTGCTTGCTGGAGAATGCTGCCCTCATATTTAATCTTTTGAGCAATCTAAAATGCCTAAGCCCTACAACAAGATTTGAAGGATTTGATATGCCTAAATGACTATGTCTACAAACCAATGCCTATGTCTAAAATAATGCCAAAATTGAAATACTAAGATTGCCTATGACCATGAACATGTGAGAGTAAATAAATGCCTATAGTAATTATGCCAAATGTCTCTCCAAAAATGAGAAGAAGATGGCATTTTATAGAAAAGGCCATTTCGAACGGACGGACGAGATAAATCAATGACAAGAACCTAAAATGAACGATCCAGATTAAACCTGAGAATCCCTAATTAGGGTTAGGGCAAAATCTTTAATTGAACAGTCAGAATAAAATTGGATCGACGGTGGAGAATAAATGAGACAAATTACTTAGAAAATAAAGATTTTGAAAAATCAAGAAGATAAGAGCTGTTCGAGTCTTAAAGATTCAAAATCAAAGAGATAAGATGTGAACTGAAGATAAGATTTGGAAAAATCAAGAATCTGCCTGATTGCTTGATTTTTAGAAGATTAATTACTAATTCAAATTAAAATAATTAAAATTATGGATTTTGAGAGATAACGAATAATCTTTTTCAGATTATTTACCAAAAAGGAACGACAATTAAGATGGACATGAGCATTTTAAAGGCCAATTCTAATTTATTTAAAATGAGAAGAATGCTAATTGGCAATTAAATAATAAATTTCTATTTAATTTATGTATATATCACCAATTAAATAAATTAATCAATTTATTTAATTAAGACATTAGTGGACGACAAATAAATAAATGAAATTTATTTATTTAATAACTGAAGAAATAATGATTAGTAAATTAAATAAATTAAGAAATTTATATAATTAAAGGAAGATTTAGACAATTAATGACATATTTAATAAATAAATATAATTTATTTATTTAATAATCATGAAGAATAAAGGGATATGAATTAATTAAATAATTATGAATTATTTAATCAATAGTCGAATAAAATTAAGGACATAATTAAATGTCATAATTATGATAGGATGAAAGTGGTAAAAATGAAGCTTGCAGGCCTAGGTCATTTTTAGGTGTCTACATTTTGCCCCTCTTTGTCATAATGTCGCTTGTCGCGTTGTGACAAAGAAAATAAGCCAAGAATATGCCCTGGCGAGGGTACTGAGTATCATTGCCCCCTCGGGAAATTTTCAAATTTTGAGCCGGTGCCATAAAAATTTGCAAAGGGTCCCGATAAATCAAATTGATGACCAGAAAAAATAACGGCGCAGTCGGTTTCAGATTCTGTCATGTTTAGAGCAACTTACGAGGAAGTTAAAGGTGTTCAAATGAGCCTCCATTATTGACTTTGTTTGAAAAATGTCATTTTGACCTTATAAATAGGTTGACAAAGGGGTAAAAGTCAATTTACTTTTACTATTTACCTTGCAAGACTTGAGAGCTCAGAGCGAAAGGCGCAGCAGCGAGGATGGTTATTCTAGTGTCAGAGCACCGCTGAGAGATAGTGAGGACCTTCAGACGGCCAGAGGGCTCAGAGCCGGCGGTATGTACCTTAAACTCACTTTGTCATTTTATCATTTTACGTGCTATTTAATGCTTTCTAGGGTAGTCAACGAATGCGCCGTGATGCATATGCATTCGTGTAAGCCGCAATTGCCTTCACGTTCGACGCATATGATGCGTCGCGACGCAAGTGCTTGGTATAATGCGGTTGCTCCGGTGGTTCGCACCGCATTTGATAATTCGTGCGATGCAAGTGACTTATCGAGTCGCAAATGACCGTTGGAAAGCCGCAATTGATAATTTGCGATGCAAGCGCGGTTTTGACCGTCGCAATTGTATTAC
>VDFB02139578.1:0-21716 GCA_007258455.2 Sequoia sempervirens | reverse complement strand
AGAAAAATAAAATCTCATCGGGGCTGCCAGCCAATTTTTTTTGAAAATGAGAAGCTGCAACATTGTATTTCATCTTCAAACCTAACCACTTCTTGCAGCAACTTCGGACTTTCAACACTTAGAAAAATTTCCAAGTTAGCTTCAACAACTTCAGCACTTCGAGAAAATCAGCCAACTTCACTTCAGCCACTTCTTAGCTCCAAATTTATTCACTTCAAAGTTCGACTTCAGCTTCAACACTCTCACAACTAGAGCTCAAATTTGAACTTCACCAAGTTTTAGCTTGCACTGCAATCTTCATTGCTTCAAGTCGAACTTGTTTACTGATGGAGAAAAAATGAATAAACTCATAGCTCATATAGCTAAGTCAAATTCTAGAAGGAGCCAATTTTAGCCAGTTCATTAAATTTCCATTACTTCACTACAGGAATTCGAATTTCCCTCCTTAGGCAACTGCAACACTTGGCGTCTAGCATCTAGAACATTTGACCTTCTAGAATTTCAAGAAGATTCATCTTCACTGGTCAAGGCGTAGTTTACTTTATCAACATTTAAAAATCATCCTTTGAAAATATTAAATCCAATTGCTCCTTTAAGAAATTCATTCTACTAACTGAGGAATCGATAGTTTGATTTCATCCATCTCAGGCTCAAGAAAAATTCATCTTCATGAAAAACTTAATCAAATTCATCTAGGCAATTAACTTCAAATTCACCATCCAAGGCATTTTATTTCAACATCTTTTATTCCTTGCCTTAGAAATTTTTTAAATTTTTACCCCCAGGAAATTCATCACTCAAGCATTCGTGAAAAATCTTCATCTCAAACTTCTCGGCAAGCTATGGAAGACTTTATAATCAATTCCTCTTCGAAGATGTCTAGTACCCAAAAGAAAATTCCCTTCAAAAAGCATCAAACCCATGGGTCTACAAACGAAGGGGTACTTTTAATTTTTTGAATTTTAACCTTAGAAAAATATTTTTCAATCAAATGTATTCTTCATTCCTCATCTTTGGGCATATTTTCTTGCTTGGCCTTGACAATTTTTATCAACTTCATGAAGTTGGCACCTTCTGACATATCTTTGTCAATTGTATTCATGCCTTAATAAATTTCACCACCTTCTCCAACTTGGGCGTATTCTCCTCTAGAGGTGGAATTTTGTGCCTTAGTAAACTTTTAAATAATATCATCAGCATGGGCGCATATGACGGGTCTGGAGGGATTTCACATGCCTTAGACAAATTTTTTTCTCATCCAACTTCCATTCATTCTCTAGTCATAACGCATATAGCATATCAAGGTGGAATTAACCACGCCTCAGCACATTTCCCTTTTAGAAAGCCACCACCTCCAACATCCTTGAGCGCATTTCACATGATGAGGAGGAATTATGCCTTAGTCATTTTTCTTCCACACCTCTAGAGATGGGCACATTTGACATGCCTAGGTGGAATTAACCACGCCTTAGTCATTTTTCATCCATCTTGACTAGATGAGGGCACATTTAGCATATGGAGGAGGATTTAACTCCCAACACCTTAGTTTATGCCTTGACTTCACTTCTAACATGGGCGCATTCAAAGGGTCAAGCAGGAAGTCAACACTTTTGTCCTTTTCCTAGCTTACTTGGGCGCATTTCACATGTCATGGAGGAACAAACCAACGCCTTAGTCATTTTTCTTTACCTTGACTAGAGATGGGCACATTTGGGGAGTAGGAGGAGGATTTAACTTCAGACTTAGAAATATTTTTATCACCATCTCTCCGTGAGGGCACATTTTGGGGGTTGACTAGGATTTATCAACATTTGAAATTTTCCATCCTCTTTCCAGCTTTACCTTGGGTGCATTGCACAAGGGGTGAAGGAAATTTCTTAGACTTAGGCATTTTAGCTTGCTCACCCTCGTTTACTATATTTAGTAAGTCCTCTGATTTTCATACCTCTAAAGCTTGGATTGATTTGAAATTTTTGCCACAGGGCCTTCATAATCTAGTGAATTTGCTCACACTGCCATCTCGTGTTGGCTTGCTATTTATAGCATGTTTCTGAAGGTGTTTTACTATTTATAGTAACTACTCTGTTTAATGACTTCCCCAACTCCGTTTGACTTGAAATTTGAATGACGTGACCCTCACGGGATGACTTGCCTGTTCACACCGGCGCTTGCTACTGACTTACTATTTATAGCTTGTTTCTGGAGTGCCTTACTATAAATAGTAAGTGCTCAGATTGCCTTCAAATTTTACCAGTGCATAGCTTGAAAGATACTGATTGCAGTGGGATACACTGGTTTTCGAAAATTCTAGTATTTGACCCCTCATTTTGGGTCCTGAAGCTAGAAACCCTAATCTGACTTGCATGTTGCCTAAACAACCTCCGTTTGACCCTGTTTTTGTTGCATGTCGGTCAACTTGTGTACTGAAGTGTTGGGGGGGCTGCCATAGTGGATTTGCTAAAAATAGTAAGTTCCTGAAAATGTGACCAACTCCGTTTGCATGTCACATCACTGCGTAGCTCTTGAAAAACCCATAAGGAATAACCCGACATGCACTGAAAAGTCCTGCATGCAAACCCTAAAAATAGCCTTTGAAGGCGACTCTGAAAAAGGTCATGATCTTGGTTTGCATGTTACACCACTACGAAGCTTTCGAAAAACCCACAAAGAACATCCAGACATGCGAAGAAAATTCTAACATGCAAACCCTAAAAATAGCCTTCAAAGGCTGAGTTCTGAAAGTCATCATCTCACTTTGCATGTTATATCATCGTGTAGGTCTCAAAAAACCCATAAATATTCTTCATACATGCATTGAAAAACTTCGCATGTAAACCCTAAAATCAACTCTTGAAGGTGAACTTGCTAAAAATAGAAAGTTGTCTGTTTCAGCTCAAAACTTGCAGGCAAGCAGTTTGATGTGCTCTGGATGCAATGTAGCGGTCAAAATTTCAAAAGTGTTGAGAAAAATGTCCCATATTAGGTACTTACTAAAACTAGAAAGTTGTCAGAATTCGATGAAATATTGCTAGGGACTCGTTGGAAGCATGCTGACTGCAATGCCAAACTCAGATTTTCAACTTATTCACTCCATTTGACTTCAAACTGACCATAAGATAACAAACTCTAATTCTCAAACTTAGCCAAAATATCACGTTTAAGCTCAAAGGCAGGCACATCCTCAGAAAGGAAGACAACAGAAAAGAGACAGAAAGAGAGAGAAAAAACCAAAGCCAAAAGACCAAAATGGAGCAAAAATTAGGGGGTCCCCATTTTGTATGGGGTGATGTGTGAAAAGGTCACAACAGGACTGAAGTTCACCTCTGCTCTTGGTTGCCTCATCGAACAATGTTGACATGATTGTGAGCTAATTAATCTTACAACTAACGGTCTCCCCACTGAAAATACTATGAACGAGTGCCTGGAGCTCTGACTGTACATCAGTAAGCTCAACATACACACCACCCTCAATCTGATACCGACACGGTAAGCGAGATACTAAGGTTCTCATAGACTGGAGTGCACTAGTCACGTGCTTTCTACTTTCAACCAATTTTGATGCTAGAGTCTCTTCTATCTTTTCCTTGAAAACCAACTGTGTTTTCCAAGAATAGATAGCTTCTTTATCTTTTGCATCTGTGACTCATTCATATACCACACTCAGGTGAGCAATCATAATCTCGTCCCGGGGTCTGTTAATCACCATGTCTCACTCCTCGTTCTGGAGATATAGACATAGCTCTTGTACATTGTACCATAACTGATATAGCTCTGTAAGCATAGAATGGCCTTTAGCAACGAACTCCTCCTCCCATTCCTCCAAGCGCTTTCTGTATGTAACTAAGTGATCAAGCTGACCCTATTCTACTGGTGGCTCAAGCATCGGCGGGAGTGTGGTAGTAACATTTGACCTATGTACAAGGCTAGAAATGTAGTGACGAAGCTGTCTGATTTCAACCTTGAGGGCTGCCTTATCTTCTCTGTCCTTCAACATTCTATCCCTGGTGCTATCTGTAGCAACCTGTAGGAGATCAACCTGAGTCTAGTGAGTGCTACGACCAAGGTTGATTGTGATAACCTCGAAGTCTTGTGATTCCAACTCATCCAAGCTCTTCCCCTCTGGAGGTATGGCAGTCTCGACGACGATCTCCATACCGGCATTCCTCTCCACATGGACCATGTTCTTGATCCTCTTGTCTGGCGCATCCTGGTAAACATGATCAAAGTCTGAATGATCAAGGACATAGGATGACTGCCTCCTCTTCCTTCCTAGTTGAGATTCAATCCAAGACTGGTCTCGGCTAATGATACTGGAAGGATTTATACTAGTAACAGGAGGCTATGACAAGAGTGAATATGTAGAGGAGCTATTGCGAGATGGAGAGTCTAAGTCCAATTTGATGTGAATCGGGACTTGTGACTGCTCTGGTGCTGGTGTAGGAACTCGAGGTTGAACCTAGGGCATTGGCGGACTTTGAACTGGACTCTGAACTGGCTCTCTGACAGGCTCTGTATGTGTATCAATGGCACGCGCCTTGTCTTTTGAATTGTTTGCCGCTTGACTTTTCTTAGGAGGGTTACTCCTTTTCTTCTGTTTAGATTTTGACGAAGGATCCACCACTAGCAGCTCTGCTCTAGGCACATATACCCTCCTAGTCTTCTTATTGTTGAGGTAAAGTATATTGTTTTGAATAACTCTACTTGACCTCTCTTTTACTGATGTGTATTCCTTGGCGTACCAATCTACTGTCAACAGCAGTTGTGTGTTAACCTATTCTCTGAAAAACTGAGGAAGGGCTTCTCCCTCATCATGTGATAAACCTCCCACATCTTCTGCCAAGAAAATATAAATCTGTGAGAGAGAGAAGCGGCCATAGCTATGTCTACGCACCTCGAAGTCGTCCTCGCGATTTTCCCAATAGTTCTCTGTGGTAAGCTTATGGAATGCGTGACCACCGAGGGGTGTTGTGTAATGACCCCAAGGATCATAGGCACATATATCAACAAGATACTTGAGACGATACTTCTCTAGCTCTTGTCCTACAACTTTGGCATCAATTGTTGTCCTACACCAATATATTCCGAACTACATAGGAAAGTTGGCAGCCTGTTTATGCTTGCGGCGTAAAAGACAATGAACATCATGTAACTGCCTTAGGAACTCCATGAAAACTGTACTACCTGAAGGATAGCGTGGAAGCATGGCTAGATTTCCTGTAAATCCATATACTCGGATGTAGGTGTATGTCAGGAACTGAATAAACCAGTCCGCCCAACCATCCATCACTACTCTAGCAACTGCCAAGATACGAATGTGCAACTCTCAATCCAAGTTTCTCATTGTATAAGTTAGGAAAGCCTCTTGAACATGCTTGAAGTGACATTCAACATTAGTGAACTCAAGTTGATCGTAATAGTGATAGACTTTTTGAACACTGAGAATGCCAACCATGTTTAACCCTTTAAACTGGCCCTAGTAAGCAACCAAGTACACAAGGTAAGAACACATGTGAAACTTGTTGGCAACTAGGAAACTGGTGATTTGCTTGTGAAGAACATCGCTGATGAAGGATGCCCAGTCATAATGCTCCTACCCAGATATGATGCGACCAATGATGTAATACATCCAAGGCTGGAAAATGTTCGCATGTGCATGACCTGAGACACAATTCAAGAGTGTGATTAGAATTGAGTACTCATCCTTGTACTCACCGCAACCCATGTTGTTTGGCAATTTGTTCCTCGTTTGCTTCAATCATCACTCTGCCATCTTGGTTTGGCACTTGTCTATATCGGCATTGAATGCATGCGCACACTACTCCATAAAAATGACCAGATTGCTCGGGTGCTAAGGGATACCAAAAATCCTTTCAACATCCAGAGGCTTGAGACAGCAAATGACTCGTCCATCTACTAACACTATCTCATGTGTAGTAGAGTTGTAATGCTTGACACAAGACATCATGAACTCAACATAGTGAGCAAAGATAGGTATGGAAGCGGCCTTAAGTAACCCGGACTACTGAATGTTCTGAATAATCAAATCTCTGATCTTGATTGGATCTAAGACTACCTTTGGCAACACCTTGGGTAGATTCATTTCAACTATCCTGATGAAGTTGTGAGTTAGGACTGATTTGGTCTTGTATTCGAGCTTAGTGTATTGCATTTTGAAAAACTCACCCGTTGACTGTGAATACGACGATGTTCTGACAAGATTTCTGGAAAGCTAAAAATAGCCTATTGAAGGGTTATTTTCAGCGAAAAATCTGAGATATGGGTTTTCTCTAGAAAAAGATTCAAAGACAACCCAGAATATCAAAAATGCAAAAATCCGACTTCTACTCGACCATGCAAGGAATTTTCAGATGAGAAAATTATAAACTCGAGAACTAATGCTCTAGAGTTAAAAATTCCTGAAAATTCAAGCACATGAATTTAACTCTAGGAAGCTATGTAGAATCGATCCAATGATTTAATTTTCCAAAATTTGCCTGTTTCTGGGACATGCGAATTGAAATATGAGAGAATTTAGAGAATATGAGAGGAGAAAAGACATTTTTTGAGTGTCTTTCTTTGTCAAAATCGCCACTTGTTTCTCAAATTCGCTGATGAACTATGAACCTATACCTGCAAAAGGAATTGTTTGATGAAATCAGCATTGAAAGCTGATGAAATCGCCCAATCTCTGGAGAAAATTGCCTTTGCCTTGAAGAAATAAGAATTTCTTTGAGTTGGATGAGTGATTAAATTACTGGCACCATGAATAAATAAAAAATTGCACCATAATGATGACTGCAAGATTTAAAACCTTTGACTGAAATAGAATGTTTTTTATTGGATCCCTCCAGTTTGAATTGAGACTTACTCAGAGTCTGGATTAAAAAATAATAATATAATATTCACTTTGCAATTACATGCATTTTTTAAATCTCAGCATAAAGAGGCGCCAATTTGAGAAAATCGCCATTTAATGCTTTGACATGCGAAATAAATATTTAATATTATTTTATTCAGTTGACAAACCATGTAAAGCACTTGGACTCGTCTGGCAGACTTCACCGATTTCGAAAAATCCTCATTTGACCTCATAGGCATCCATTTGCTCAAGATATGACATTTTTTACTAACTCCCTACTTTGTAGCTAACTACAAAGTTACAACTGACCATATTCAACACTAATTTCCAGCTGACCGGGTGATCCTGTGATCATGCTGGGATATCCATCATGAAGCCTATAGAACAAGGATCTAATGTCTACTGGGAGTCATCACTACTAAAACCAAAGTTTAACACCTCAAAGAATTAGGTGCCTTTGATTAAATTGATTTTATGACACCAAACAGCCATTTCTCCATTCTACCATGACGCTTCAAACGGTTGCTGACGATGAATGGTGAACCCTGCTGATTGGATGGTGAGCTCACTATGTGACTAGAAGTATTCTGCATCCAACGACTACATGGAAGGCATTAAAGGACTGCATTAAGAACCTCAAAAGGAAAATCGCCCCTAGCCTATGAAGGCTCAAACACCATTTTGTCAAAAGTATGGTTTTCAACCAGATGCCCTAATTTGACCTCTGATATCAGGAGCTAGGGTGCTCCGATCTGCGTATAGTTTGTCTCATTGCGTAGCTAAAGCAACTTACAAGAGATGTCTATAGAGGTGACGAAGTGAGAAAACTACTTCTAAGACCTCAAAGAGACGATAGCCTTTTCAAATTAAAATATACGCTCCATAGCTGTTTTTCGGATGTCTTTCACTTTTCAGTATTCTCCAAAGACCTCGCATGTACGAGCGTTTTCCAAATCCTGGAGGTTGACGGCTGGGCTCATTGGATAGCTGGAGTAATTACCCAAAAGTCTCATGAAGACTTTGAATGCTAAAATCCCCATCTAATAGGCCTAAAGGCTAGGCGCCCCTGGCCTACAGAGGCTACAAGTGTGTAATACTATTTTCTCCAGCCTTCGATTTACGTGCCTGGTAGAAACTCTGCTACGATCACTCAGAATGTCGAATTGACTGGCTGACTAGTGCATTGGGAAACCAAACTAGATTAGCACAGATCTCAGGAAGACCATTTCTGCAAATACCATCATCTGATGAGCCATATTCAAGGTCGCCCCTAGGCTACAGGTGCTCAAAAGTTGAAAACTGACCATTTTCTATAACATGCAAATTTAGGTACCCTCAACTTTTGACCTTAGCAACTGGAGTTCTGTAACTTGGATGACTTCGCCAGATAGCTTGTCGGATAGCCAAACTAATTCTGAAGAGATTGACTGCATTTGCAAGCAAAAATAACAAGATTTGGGCCCTCAAAAAGAAGGGTGCCCCTGGGCTACAGGGACACAGATTTGTCTTTTGCTGAAAATCTTCATCAATTTGATCTCTAAAATCACCGTTCTGGCCATTGAAACTACCATGTAGGGATATAAACCTGTCATGAAATGCTTCTCCATCATGATATGCCTCGTTCTGAGTCTGAGGTTCAGGTTTTGAGCTCCAAATATTGCTCAACTATTGTTAACTACTAACATAACACTAACCAAAGTCCATGCTTGATATTGCCCAAAAACTGTATTTGACATCATTTTAGCAAATTTTAGACTCTTTTAAGCAAAATGCCTTAATGAAGCAAAAAAAATTGGTTTGGGTACAACACAATAAAAGGCATCCCTTTGATCTTCGATTTCATACGCTAGATGAATCCTATGAACTGACTGATGGGCTTGTCATGAACCTTGATCGAATCTGGAAAGAACCTTCTAGAGGCTGCATCTTCTAGAAAGACATTCTAAACCCTCAAAATCTTGGGCGTGTAATGTCCCCAATTTAGGCCTACGCTCTTCATTTGGATTTAGCCTATTTTCGAAAATCCGTAGGCTACTCAGATGTGCAGATTTAGGGTTTCCACTTTCAGTAAGTCTTGCTTCTAGCTCAGTTCAACTTTCTGTTGGTTTTGAGGTGAACTTACTATTTTGGCATTGGCTATTTTTAGTAAGTCTAATTTTGGCAGTGGCATCATCAACAATTCAACTCAGGTCATCATGCTATTTTTGGCAATCCATTAGTTTTAGTATTGGCGTTGGTTTTGGTTATCTCCTTGGACTGAGTTTTATACTTAGTCAATTTCATATTTTTTAGTTGTACCCCATGCCTAGGCTTGATGACTTCAAGTTGTTTTAAAGAGGGGACATTAAGGGGTCAAGTTGAGCATTTAATGATTTAATAAATGCTTTATTGTTGCATTTTGAAATGGACGCCAAAAAGGGAAGATGAATAATATTTTATTATTTCAAAATAAAGTGAATGGTTGAAGTAGCGTCCCTTTTGGAAGTTGAAGTGATTCGATTTCTTAGAATTTAGAGTGTTTCATTTGCCATTTGAAGCTTATTTATTGAGGCCTTGTTCGTTCATTCTCATCTTTGGAAAATATTGTAAAGTTGTGTTGTTGAATTGATTTCAAAACATGGCTAAAGGGAAGCTTAGCAATTTTACTCCATTCTTCGAGCCTGAAACTATGGTTCCCTAGGTGGTTGATTGGGAGTGTGCTTCATCCAGAAGTACATATTGAGCTTCAAAGTTGAAGAATTTGGTAATAATTTCCAGTTTGTGTTTGCTAGTTATTTCATGGCTAAAGGAGGTTTTTATATACAACTTTGTGTGATTGTTTTTTAGTCATGGGTATTTGCTTATTTGATTTCTAGACTAATGGCGACCATCTTTGGAGAAATTCATAATTTAATTTGAAGTGTGTGATTTTAGCAAGAGAAATCACCCCTCTAGAAGGTTGTACCATCTTATGAGGGCATTGGAATCCGTGCGAAATGAAATATTGAGTTTTGATGCAGCTTTCAAGGAATAATATTGGGCGCCATCCTCTTAGAAAGCTTTTGCAAATTATTTCAGCTTATTCAGAGGTATTTTGAAGGTGTTATAAACATTTTTGTGAGTTTACAGTTTGCTGGTTCAGAATTACAGTTTGCAGATTTTTATATCAGTTTGCTTCAGTTTTCTGATTTGGTTTCAAGCTTCAATAATTGAGAGATTATCAAGTGGGAAAATCATCCTTTTCATTGAGCTTTGTAAAGATTGTAATAACACTTGAAAATTGCAATTGTGTTTTCATTGTGAGACTGTAAATAGTAGTATTGTTCCAATCATTTAAATTGCTGCATATTTTAGTGTTAAATTTCATACATTTGTAAACCCTAGATGGTTTACCGCCAGTGTGGAGAAAGAACAATTAATCTCTCTTTAATCACCCATTGAAAAGTGGTGAATTCTCACTCATGAGTGGATACTCGCCGCAACGGATGAATTAGTTTTGCATTGTAATGTTTTCCCCCCACTGTTCAAGTGGTAGTGTGGAAATTCTCATGGCTGGTTCACCACCTATCAGCATTTAATTGTAATCCAATTTTCAATTTGTAGCTTAGTTCCTCCGTCATATGCTATCACCTCGCCTTCCAAAGGATCTTGGTGAATATTCTTGGTGTTGAGTTCATTAAATTTGATTATCATTTTAGAGCTAACGCTAATCAATTGACGTAGTGTTGGTTTGTGTTGTGAGAATTCAAGAAAAAATCGTTAGGCATATTTTAGGGCGCCAATAGTTAGTTGGGTCACCTAACTCTTCCAGAGTTAGCCAATTTTGATGTTCTTCAATTTTTAACGTTTTCTAATCTTTAGGTAAATCTTCTGTTGAATTCGCAATTATGGCCATTCAAGAGGTCCGATGAATTGGATGTTAGATTTGCTAGATAGCTTGACGAAATTTGAGATGATCTTCTTAGGGGTGACTAGCCCTAAAAATTGCATCTAGTGGCCTAAACTCCTAGACGCCCCTGGCCAGCTGGGGCATGCATGTTCTCTAGAGTTAGCCATTTGTTTGTGTTTTTCATCCTTCAAATTTAACCTTTTTTTGTTCCTCATGATCTGCTCTTTGTTTGATCTGAAATATCTGGTGATTGATGAATTTGATGGTCTAGCTAAGATATTTGTTGGATAGCTTGAGGAATTCTAAAGAAGATGAGCATCTTGGAAAACCCTAGCAGCTAAATTTGACTTGCCAAAACCTTAGGTGCCCCTGGCTAGGTAGGGTGCCTTTACTGTCCAAAGTTAATTTTTATTTTCATCTTTTCAATTTTCCCCTTTCTCTTCACTTTCTGCTCCATTCGTCGAGCATCTTTCGTCGTTTATCAATCTGCTCAATGTTTGAGACCTTGAATCTAACACCTGACAATTGACCATCCTCCATTGATAACCTTGAAGCTCCTATTTTAGCTTTTGAAAGAGCAGAACAGACCCACCAAAGAAAAAAACTAATCTTTTGACGATTTTGACTGGACCAGCTGGATTAGGAAGTATTTTAAACCAATCAAAATCAGTTTGAGCTTTGGAAGTAGAAATTCTACTTTTAGAAATCTTCTACTTCTAGAAAATTTTGCCAATATCCATTTGAGAATAAACCCATAAAAACCCAAAAAAGTCTACTTTTAGAAACTTTCTATTTTAAGAAAATTTCTCTAAAAAGTAGGGCCAAAAAACTAAGATTTGGGTTTTGAAGATGAAGTCGCTTTGAAGAGACCTAGATCATCATATTTTGAAAATTTTGACTTTTTGACTTGTGACCTTTTCACACATCACCTCATTCAAGATGGGGACCCCCCTAATTTTTGCTCCATTCTGGTCTTTCGGCTTGGTTTTTGGTTTGTTTTGTTGTCGTCTCTCTTTTCTGTTGTCTTCCTTTTAGGGTATGTGCCCATCTATGAGCGTAAACGCAAAATTTTGGTCGAGTCTGAAAATTAGGGTTTGTATTATCTGGTCAATTTGAAGTCAAACAGAGTGAATGAGTTGAAATCAAATATTAACATTGATGTTAGCATGCTTCCAACAAGTTTCCACTGAAGTTTCATCAGATTCCGCCAACTTAGTATTTTTGGTAAGTGTGCAATTCAGAGTATTTCGTCAGCATTCTTGAAATTTTGACAGTCACGCTGCATCCACAGCATGTCAAGCTACTCACTAGCGAAATTTGAGTTGAAACGAACAACTTACTATTTTTAGTAGTTCAGCTTCCGGAACAAATATCAAGGTCTATATGCAGAGTTTTTGAATGCATGTCTGGAGATTCCTTCTGGGTTTTCAAAGACCTTCGCTGCTACACCCTGATTGTATAGTTACTACTGCATAGGAATTACATTGTAAATGTTTGAATCTTTCTGTTAAATAAAACAAATTGTTCTTGTGATCAAATTGAATGTGTCCTAATGATTGTCTCATTATCTGATACTTCTATTGATGTAATTCTTGAATGAAAGTAGCATATTAAGTTATGGAATAATGTTGTTCTAACTTTCTACAATGTTTTATGTATATAGCCTTGTTTTGAGCAAATGACTTCCGTTGTCGTGTCATGATGTGCAGGGAACGGGTTCGTACCTCCAGACAGAGGAGAGATATCACTCGGGGAGGAACTTGGTCGGGTAAACAGTAATGAGTACCAATTGGACATACACACACATACTATAGACTGAGTAAGCTAAGTCTTTGTTGAAGTTAAGGGTAAGTCATTCGTGGCTTGTTTAGTATCATTAGGAGTCGTATCTACTTCTGAGTGTGTAAATAAGTGATGCTTGCCAGTATAATCCTATGTGGTATAATGTTTCTTGTTAGAGGTGGGCATGTATATATGTAGGTATACATATAAATACGGTATGTACAAGTGTCCATAAGTACATTCATTTCAATACAACGTATTAGAGCAGATGGATATGCCATACGTGTGCGTCAATATAAGTGTATTTATGAATACTTATACATAAAGTAGATATACAAGTATTTATACATGTATACGTGTCCACAACTAACCTGCTGTTTGCATATTCTATGACGATATATTACCTCGGAATTTACATATACATGAGTACGTATAGTGAAAGTATGCTAACTGGCTCGCAGTATACGTACGTATAATCTAAAATGTAAATGTATATACATGTATAGGTGTAAAGGTAAATATATTTATATATTTAATATTATATTAAAATACGTATATAATATAGTCTTTACAAAATATAAATATGTATACGAAATTATTTAAATTATTAATTTAAATAATTATACATAAATATATAATGTAAACTAAAACTATATTGTATAAATATTTTAATATAATAAGATATATATATAGATATATTTATTAAAATAGAATGGAAAATTAAATGAAGATTAATTGAGCTTTTTATTGAATATTCATTATAGAAATGAAACTAAATTACGAAATTGGAAATATGACGTTTTTCTCTAAAAAAATGTGTATTTCTTTCGAAAGTCGAAATCAAATTGTTTTGACTTCTATATTGAATCCAATATCTTTGTTAATTCGCCAAATACAAATATTTCTTTAGAACTATATCAAAATGGTGGAAAAGAAATTAAAATATGAAAATAGGAGTTCATGCCCATTAAAATGGCGGAAGAAGTGAAAACACGCAGGAAGAATCGAGCGACCTGGCCAAGCAACTGAAAACGGCCGAGTAAATTCGTGCATAGCATAAATGAGGATGTGGACGCTGTTCAACCTGGGAAATAGTCTTGTTTTAATTCGTCACTTATCCCTACCTGTTGAATCGCGCCAATATCAGGTGGTGTCACGATTTTGTGAACTGAGCATGTGCGAATTGAAAATACATCATTGCTGTCAGCTGGTAGAAGTCGAAATACTCTCCATAGGGCGACACATTTCTTCTTTGAAACTTTCAAAACCCTGCTGGCAGCGCAAACGCCTTGGAAAGGGGAATTGGTTAAGTTTGCCAACACTATATAAGCCTGTTGTACCCAAACCAAATTTTTTGCTTCATTAAGGCATTTTGCATTTTAAAGTCTAAACCTTGCTAAAATGTTGTAAAATACCGTTTTGGGCAATGTCAAGTATGGAGTTTTTGTCAATAGTTTGTCTGTCAAAGTCAGTTATATTGGTCAAAACCTGAAGCAGAGACTCAAAATGAAGATTTTCACGATGGAGGAGCATCTCAGACGACATTTCATATTGCAGACAGTCATTTCAATGACCGAAACAGAGTTTTTAAAGATCAAATCATGGAGATTTCAGAGGAAAAAGCCTCAAAGTGCAAGTATAGCTCAGGGGCGCCCAGTTTTTTGGAGGTCAAGATCTTGTCTGAAATGCTCAAGCATGCAGTCAATCTCTTCAGAATCAGTCTGGCTATCCGTCGAGCTATTGGCGAGGCATTAGAACTCACGCTCGGTTATTAGCGAAGTAAAAATCCTAAATTTAGGAGATGGAAATTTTGCTCTTTTCACCAAAAGGGCTACCTCTAGCTTGAAGCCCATTTCAAGCAAGGGTAAATCTCGGCAGTTTGTTGCGGGGATCTGATCAATTTGTTCACGGCTAGTCACGCTTATCGAAAGCGTGATATCAAGCCTGATCATCCGATTCTCGAAGTTGAGCGGCGATCGTCAAAGATCGGCTTAAATGGAGTTTTCATGTTTTTGAGCTTCTCGTTTATGCCAGTGCAGAAATTACAAGCGGTGGCAAGGACCCTCAGTGCGAATTGCGAGACAAAATTCTTCCGACGACATCGCGATATTCTTGCCCAGCTCCGCGATGCATCATTCAGCTTGTCGATCCGACGTTCCTGGTGGTCGTGGCGGAGATTCTACAAGCACGTAATTTTACGGGCGGAACCAACAAATGGTTTTCAGTGCATTTTTATGGTCTTAAGGCGCCTAGCCTTTAGACTGGTCAGATGAGCCTGTTCGCGTTCGAAGTCTTCACGACTATTGAGCGTTATCAATTTATCTATCCAACGAGCATAGCCGTCAGCCTTCAGCATTTGGCAGTCGCTCGTGCGTGCGAGGTCTTTGGTGTCATATTTCAAGGTGAAAACATCCGAAAAATGGCCAAGTCTGGGAGCGGTAAACATATTAAAAATACGCACTGGAGAATTTGAGGTCTTAGAAGCAGTTTTCTTACCTCGTTACCTCCAGTGACTTCTCTTGAGGGCCCTCCTGGCTGTCCGTTAAAACAGATAACGCTTAAATCGGGTCATCCCAGCTCCAGATATCAGCTGTCAAAGTAGGGTATTTTGACGACGTTTGATTTTCGTTGAAATGTCCAAAGTGCAACCTTAGTCAGGGGCGCTTTTCTTTTTGAGGCCCTTAACACGCTTTTAGCTGTCGTGTAAGCAGCATTGGATGCGGAATATCTCCGGTCATGCCGTGAGCTTCGTCTCGTATAGCGGGTTCACCATTCACCGTCGCACCGTTTAAGGTCGATGGCAGTTTAGGAAAATGGCTAAGTCGAACCCGTAAAGCGATTTAATCAGGTGCGCTAATTTTTCAAGGGGTTAAATGATGGATTTTGCGTTATGTCTCCCTGCAGACATTTCTTCCTTGTTCAGTAGGCTTTCCGTTGATTATCTCAGATCAGTCTCAGCATCACCCGGTCATCCGGAAACCAGTGTCGAAGTTGGCCAGTCGCGACAGTGCTGTCAGCTACAAAGTAGGGATTTAATCAAAAACGAAGTATCTTGAGCAAATGGACGCCTATATGCTCAAGTGATGACTTTTCGAAGTCGTTGAAGCACGACGATGAATCTCAGAGCTTCATCAGTGTTGTTAACTGAAGTTCAGAATATGTCTATTTATGGATGGCATTTTCTATTTTTGGCGCCATT
The DNA here is from genome assembly GCA_007258455.2 of Sequoia sempervirens. Lineage (NCBI taxonomy): Eukaryota > Viridiplantae > Streptophyta > Pinopsida > Cupressales > Cupressaceae > Sequoia > Sequoia sempervirens. The sequence continues at coordinate 6,008 of VDFB02139578.1, read as the reverse complement.
GCATGATAATAAAGATTTTATTATTATTTTCAAATTTGAACTTCCGGTCAGTGGCAGTCGAACTGAAAGGCAACCAATCAGAGATCTTCTATTCTTGTCAGGGTTTTGAATTCTTGCAGTTGCTCAATTGGTGCGAATTTCTTCTTATTCAAGTATGGCGTCATCATTTGTTATTCACAGAGCTTTCAATAAGATTCGTATTTTTCAAAGAGAAGATTCAATCTCAAGAGAAATTCGCAATTTTCAAAGCTAATTCATATTTTCAAAAGAAATCGAATTTTGTTAATTTTCAAAGCAAACTTCAAAGAGGTTCGTATTTCTTCAAGAAGTAAAGGCGCGCATCTTTAAAGGAAATTCATAGTTTCAAGCAAAATTCGTTTTTCTTCAAGGCAAAGGCGTATTTTCAAGCAAAATTCGTTTTTCTTCATTCACAAGGCTTATTTTCAAGGGAGATTCGTATTTCTCAAACAAAGGCTGATTTCTCATCTATTTGCAAAGGCGATTTCTCCAATCACATTCTTTTGCAGGTTAAAGTTCACAGTTCTCAGCAATTCAAAGAAATCTTGAGCGATTTTCACATAAGAAGACATACAAAAAACGTCTTTTTCCTCCTTGGTTCTCAGATTTCTCTCAGTTTTCAATTTGCATGTTCCTGAAATTGGCAAATTCGACAAGTCTCAACATCTGGATCATTTTCATATAGCTTCCTCGAATTAAAATCGTGCGTTTGATTTTTCAGGAATTTTTAACTTCAGAACATTCGTTCTTGAGTTTCTAAATTTCTCAACTGAAAAGTCTTTGCATGGTCGAGTAGAAGTCATATTTTCGCATTTCTAACGTTCTGGGTTGTCTTAGAATCTTTTTCTGGACAAAACCCATATCTCAGATTTTTCGCTGAAAATTACTCTTCGAAGGGCTATTTTTAGCCTCAGCAAGCTATTTTTAGTTTTCCAGAAAAGTTGTCAGAATATAGCCGTGTTCACAGTCAACAGGCGAGTTTTTCAGAGAACAGTACACACAGATTGAATTCAAGACCAAATTGGTTTTAATTCATGACTTCATCAGAAAAGCTGAGACCGATTTGTATCAAGCTGCAGAAGAGATAGTCGCCATCACTTCAGTTACGGAGCCGCCAAAGCTATAAGTCAGTGAAATGCTAGTTTGAGTGTGCAAAGATTGCCAAGATTGCTCAAGTTGCTGACTTTCAGATGCTGATGCAGTTGACAGCCTCGTTGAGGGATTGTTTGCTCGAGATCACGACTAGTAGACTTCAGTTTCCACCTCTCAGGATAGACATTACACACAGGAGTTAACTTGGCGTTACCCTTTCAAGTTAACTGGCTGTCTCACCTCATGCATATCTATTCTGAGATTCATCTTGTTCACTTGGAGTTTCTTTTAGGGTTTTTCGTTAACTGATGGTAGTCTTCCAGTTAACTTGTTTTCAATAAGGACGTGCATGCTCGCACAATTGTCCATTTTTAGATTAGATGTTTCAGTTAAACTGAGGGTAGTTTCCAGTTGACTGTATAGTTTACTTAATTAGGGTTTGCGCATTGCTTGCATGCATTGCAAGCGTAGATGACACAAGGTGATTTTTAGGGTTCCCTACACCTTGATGTATATAAATAAGAGCTTTACGCTCATTTGTAAATAACTTTTGCTTGAGAGAGGAATATATGCTGTGCCCACCTTGCCCTCAATATTACTCTTTTTCGTATTTGTTCATGTGTCTTCAATATTGCAATTGATTGTTATACCACCTAGGGTTTCGAAAGATTGTGATGCTGAATTCTTTCCATAGATTAGATATCTGTTTGAACATCTTTATCATTGAAATCAATTGTTATACCACCTAGGGTTCCAAAAGATTGAAGTGATAAGGCTGTTTTGTGTTAATTTATCATTGTGATCGATCGTTATACCACTTAGGGTTTCGAGAAGTTGCAGCGGTAAATCTGTTTTGTGAATCTTTATCGATATAGTTGAAGGTTATACCACATAGGGTTTCACGAGATTATAAAGATAAAGGCTGTTTTGTGAAGGCTTTGCTGATTCGATTAAGTGTTATACCACCTAGGGTTTCATAAGATCGTCTTAGTAAATTCTTAAATCTGTTGTGCTCAATAAGCTGGTTTAGATTGAGATGATAGTTGTGCCCACCTTGCCTTCAAGTAGAGAGTCTAAACCCGCTTATCGTCAGATAGTCATCCCTGCTCCATTTCCTCATGCTCTGTTTTCTTGAGGAAACTGGATAGATTTAAAGTAGTTAGCTTAGTTGTAGTTAATGATCTGCGAAACCAGAAAATCCTTAGCTGCAACGTTCTTGGTTTTCTTAACCTTGTGCCTCTTCAGCTGAGAACAAAAAGATAGGACTTAGATTACTTTTCTTTTCATGCATTCCAGCACAACGAGGGAGCTTCCCCTCCTAATTTGAAGAGCACTCATTGCGTAGTGTACATAGCTGTCCGTACAAACCTGCACTCCAGAGGTGTTAGATTTTACGCCAACAAAGCCTGCGAATGTTCATTCATAACTCACGAAAAATATAACTCAGGAATTCGTTCTGTTCATTCAAAGAGTTTAAGAGCTGTTTTCTGTTGAGAAGGAAAATACTAATTTGAGAGCATTGTTCGAGTATTCATCATTTGTTAAGAAAGTCTTTAAGTTTGTTAAGGGAGATATTCTGTTTGTGTTGAAAGAAGCACTATCAGAATCACAGCAGCTTGGAACTGTCAAATAGCTGAGTTGGGAATTCACAACAGAGCTAGCTGGAAGCCCTGTTGGTGGTAGACTAGAGAAGAAGCATTCACTTATTTCAACCAACTAAGGGAAGCTCGTAACAGGAATGTTAATTCTTTTCTAATTTATGCTTACTGCTGTTCCTGTATTCAAAAGTAAGTTAGTTTCATATCTGGGGATTATAAAGAATAGGGAGTAAAGATTGGTGTTCTTGGAAATAAATATCTAAGGGATAATTGTTTATCAGCAAAAGATAATTTGCAAATTTAAATGAATTTTGTATGTTCTTTTCTATCAGTTTTGCATTCAATAGTGTACAGTTTACACTAGGCATCGAAAAGAAAGCTGCATCTATTGTACTGACTCCACATATGGAGTATATGCTTGTACATAGTTATTATATACTAGGAATGAATCGAGAGCATTTATTAAGCTACAAGTTACAACTGGATACTAGTTAACTTAGTCAAGTTAATTAATCTCCTAGGATGAGAGTATCCTGAAAAGAGAAGTTAGTTGTAGGTTCTTATTAAAATGATCTCCATTCTAGTAGATAGATTGTTGTAGGAAGTCTAGGGTACGGACTACCCCGATAGACCAACCTACATGTAGAATAAGATAGCCTCAAGTCAAGTTGAACCTGGCTAGTGTAAGTGACAAATGACCTACATTCTTCATTGAATGTAAACACTTTGGCCAAAGTAGTGTAAGGAACCATTTAGTTGTAGTACTACACTGTCAGTTCACCATGGTCCCGAAATACATCCTAGATCGAGAGTTGTCGGTTGCACAGAATCTAGTTTTGTAGGATCACAGCACTATGTCCAGTTGGTAGTCGTTAAAGGATACCCAACATATCTCTTCTTCGAAGGGAGGGTCGTTCATTGCAAAATGATCGTGCAGGGGACCGCATTATAAGTCCGTGGTTGGCGGAAAAGCGCCCGAGTGATGTTTCTCCTCCTCAACATCCGACTGATGATCCAAGACTTGACATGACGAACTCCTAGACCTTACTTCTATTGGTGCCAAAAGCCTTCGGGCTATGTATGTATATTATTCTTCTTTACTTTGTAATTTTATTTGGAATGAAATAGTTAAAAGTTGCAAAAGATGTATCATGTATATGTATTTGAAAAGAAAATTTTATCTTTATGGCATTGTTCTTACTTATTGAGATTGAAATCTAAAGTTTTAAATTTGACCTACAAGTGTGGTCGTTACATGTGGTATCAGAGCACGGTTTAAACACTAGGAACCTTTGAGCTCACCCAATTTCCTTAAATCCAACATTACCTAATGTTGTGAAATTCTTGTGACAAGATTGTACGTGTACGATTAACAGCCAGGAAGACTGTAATCGGTAACGAATGATACCTGAAAGCCAAGAAGGAAAATGAGGCCATTACTAGAACCATCCAAGGAACCAATCATGAGAATGCTATTTGGTTAAGTGACATAGAAACTGTTAGTCATGCTCTGTCCCGTATCAATGAAGTTGTTGGCGTTTAAATTCGCACCTCTGGAATGCGGATTTGAAAACGGACAGCTATGCACAGATAAACTGCTCTTCAAATTAGGAGGGGAAGCTCCCTCTTGCTGATGGTGTTCAAGAAAGTAAACTAAAACTAAGTTGCCTATCTTTTTGATCAGCTTAGAGCACAAGGTTTATAAAACACAAACGCCGCAGCTGAGATTTTCTGATTTAAGAACTTCAACTACGACTAACCTAGACTAAAGACGTTCCTGACCTCTCAAGTAATAGCAGAGCAAGAGAAGTTAGAAATTAACAAGGTAGATTTTCTGACAAAATACTTCGATAAACTCTTTCTCAACAAACATCTACACACTTCAATGCAAGCTGAAATCGAGATCATAGAAGCATAACACAAATAACGGAAATCTGAGATTTTGGATCAAGGCAAAGGAGGCTCATGATTTTATTACTCAAACTTCTGGAACAAGGCTCACTTCTAACATGCCTGGAACAAGAAATTGCAGCTAAAGAGGCTTGCAATCTTGCTCTTACACAATAGAAACAGCAATCACACTAACTCCTTGTTGGCTAAAGAGGCTCAACAATTTGCTTATCACAACACAATTGAACGACACTTGAATAACAAATAGAAGGCAAAATAGGCTCAGCGTTTTGTTATCACAATAACCGTTAAAGAAACTAATGAGCAAAGGCTCTTATTTATAGACAAGCAGAGGAGTAGGGAACCCTAAAATCTCCTTGCTTTCACAATCTAGGGCTTGCTCAGCAAGCAAGCTTTATCACTAAATCTAGAAAGAAGATAACATCTAAAACCCTAGAAAGCAGAAAAAGCGGGAAACGCCAACTATTACATCTTATCTTTTTTCTATCCTCAAAGAATGGATAAGGATCATTCCAAGAATAGAAAGAAAGCGGGAAAGAAAGCTTCTAGAAGAAAGCTGCTTTAAAGCTCGATCTCATCCGCTAGAAAATTGGAAATTGTGTCCCGGTTCGGTGCATCTATGCCAACTAAGGCAATATTCTGATTCTTTAAGATCTCTTCACCCTTAGAGAATCTTTCACTTCTTCAACTGTTTTATGAGTTCTATTCTCGCAAACATCGCTGCCCAAAAAGATGACTCACAAATTGATAACTTGGCGGCTCTGCAACTTTATGCTTCTGACACCTCTCTTGATTTCCATTAGAAGATTATTGCAACACTCTTTTCCGATACCTTTCCTCTTTCTCATATCACACCTTCTTTTGTTCTTTAGCTGAGATGATGAAGTTCTGACATAGTGCCGATTTGCTCTTAAACTCGAGGGGAGTGTATTGCATATTGAAAACCTTGAAGATTGCCTGTAAACTCGACTATATTCTGACAAGTTTTGCACACTTTCTATTTTTAGCATGCTGGTTTTTCGTCTTCAAACGGACAAATTTTTGGAAATTTTTCTGAGATATGGGTTTTGCTCAGAATATCAATGCAAGACAACCCAGATCGTCCGTTTTTGAAAATCTTGAATTTAGCCTGAAAAAGCAGCAAACCCTAATTTCTTCAATTTTTTCTCGAAAAAAGCTGGCATCTGGGTTTTGTTCAGAATATGATTAGAAATGGACCCAGTTAATTAGATTTGCAAAACCCTGACGTTTGATCGAAAAAGCGGCTAACCCTAGGTTTTTAAAAAAAACTGCGATATGGGTTTTCTTCAGAAGACTGATTGGAAAGGACCCAGATGGTTGAATTTTGAATGCATTGAGGTTTTCACTGACATGCAAGATAAAAGCACT
>VDFB02139577.1:13080-28526 GCA_007258455.2 Sequoia sempervirens | reverse complement strand
TGCTTGATAATTATATCATAAGGGAATTGGTGGAAAAGTTAGAAATTGAAAATTGTGGTTTTTGGGTATCATATTAATAATGTTTCTTTTTCATGTAAATTCGAAGTTACGTTCCTTTACGTAATCATAATTAGGTGTATGTAAATCGTAATTGTGCTTGGTGGATAGATATATGTATAAACATATGTTAACTTCAATTGTAGTTTTAGAAATTAGTGAAAATTAAGATGGAAATGTTAATATATATTAAATCAATTGATGTTGCCAAGTTAGATTTATTTCTTTTTTTTTAAAGAAATGTATTTAAAATTAGATTTATTTTCGAACGTATTTAAAATCAAATTTATTCTCTAGTGCATCTAAAAATTAGATTATTTTTCAAAGTGCATTTAAAATTTGTTTTAATTAGAAGTTATTTAAAGTTAAATTTATTTACAAATTCCTTACGATTAGTTTGTGATTTGCGTATAATAGTCTATGATTGGATTTAAATTAGATTTATTTAAGGAGGATTCAAATGTTAGATTTTATTTAAATCTATTAAGTTTAAAAGTAAACAAATGCACATATTACATTTTAATTAAATTTATTTATTTGAAGTAAACTAAAATGTTACATTTTATTTAAACTTATTATTACAAAGTAACAAATATATATATGTTTCATTTTAATGTTAAGTATATTTGAAGCAAATTAAGGGATAAGTTAGGAATCTTAGATTAAGAGAAAATTGAAGGTTTACCTACTTGTAGGGTTTCATAGTGCTCGTTTAATTAAAAAAAAAAATTGTATGGTGGAAAGTATTTTAATTATAGTTAAATATTAATTATTCTCTACATTATCTTTAGTAGGATTGGAATGTGTCTGCATTTAAGTGAATGGATATTTATAACATGTAGATAGTTATTTATTTATCCTGAATGCTCATTGGAATTGATCTCTTATGCATGCTAGTGGATCTAGGATTGATCATATTTTCCCTTGTTTTATTTTTCTATTGAGGTAATCTTTATGTATAGACATGTTTTGGATGAGTTGGGAAACCATAAATGCTTAAGTTGCTTCCTTTTTATAAGTCACAGGTGGTAAGGCTGTTAGGCTTCCAGAGACGATGGGGAACATGTTGTGTGATTGAATTTTCTCATGATTAGACCTTTGTGTTCCATTGATTGTATTCTTTTCTTGAGCTCTCATGGGTGTACCTTGTTCCATGATTTTCCTTGCCTTGGTTTTGACTATGAGCAAGATGGTTCATGCCTTGCACGTGTATTCGTTTTGTGGCCTTTATGCTTGGTACACCCTTGTTGTTGCGAGTCTTGTTTCATAACTATTTGGAAGGGTTTCCTAAACAAGCGATGTTGTACTTGTTTGATGTTGTTTATGTTAGTGTTGAGTTAGCCTTGTTTCTTGACCTTGTTTGGATGTGGATCCTTTCTTGTCATCTCCTAGCACGGGGGGTGGACCTTCGGGTCCACGCGGTCGGGTGGAACGTGCTATGCACCCCATTGGGTCCCCAGTCTAAGTTCATGTCGATGCAGTTAATCCAGGACTCTACCTCAGTTCTTTTGTACCATGTTCCATTATGTAACCTTGTATTGGATGTATCTTTTCCTCTGCACAATAGGATGCATATGGACTCTTGAAGTAATGTAAGTTACTCCTGAAGTAATGTAATGCACTCCTAAAGTGATGTAATGTACTCTTAAAAATGGTTGTAATGTATTATTCTATCTTTGTAAACCTTATGTGATAGCCATTATCTGATATGTTGTATTTGTGGAAATATTCCCATAGTTGTATCATGGAACTATAAATTAAATTGTAATAAAACAATGAATATCCTTTCCACTCTTTTGATCATTAATAGTTGTATGTCATCATTGTGTAATCTTGGTTGTCTATTTACTTTCATTTAATAAAATTTTATGATTCGTAATGACCATTTCATGTACCCCAGAGGATGTGAATGAATTTGTAATTGCATAATTTCTTTTCATGTAATGTATGCACATATTCATTGTACACAATGTTTTGTTTCCAAAAAATAAAATAAAAATTGTGGTGGTTTGTTGTCCTTTGTCTAACACTATGGTATGCGTTATAAGGTGCATCTTTAACAAAGATATCATTGAAGACCATATCATTTAAAATGCATACATAAACTAGGTTCTACAAGTACATTACAAAAATAGAAATGATGGAATATTAAAGGATTCTACTTAGTAATTCATGGAAAAACCTTAACATTTCATTTATTATCTTGAAAATATGCCTTACAAAAGCTTTGTAAGGATTTTAGAGTCATTTTTTTTGGCCAACTAATCAAAGATACATCCAAAAATTAACACAATGTGCATGGACACACTCAATCGAGAGAAATTCCATGCTTTAAACTCATTCTTAATATACTACAATGAATTCAATACAAATTTGGGATAAACCTAGATCATTACAATGTCAAAATACCTTTATTGAATGTTAGAAATTAAAAACCCTAGGCTTCTATTTTGTGCAAGCATCTTCCTTTACCAAGCTCCTAGTATTTCATATTTTCATCAACCCTCTTTACAATAACATTTCGTGATTTTAAACCCTCCATGCAAATTACATCTAGGGGTGGGAGGTACAAAAATATAGGAAACCCCCAAAAGGCTAAAGTGTAGAGGCTGCATAAGATACCAAAATATAGCATGCCCAAAATTTTAAGATTCTAGACATCATGTGGAATTTACAATCAATTATAACAATCAACATGCAAATTACATCTAAGGGTGGGAGGTACAAAACTATAGGAAACCCCCAAAAGGCTAAAGTGCAAAGAGTGCATAAGATCCCAAAATGTAGCATGCCCAAAATTTTAAGATTCTAGACGTCATGTGGACTTTTACAATCAACTATAACATTCAAGCATCCTTCATGATTTTCTCTTGAGATCAAGTGAAAACCTATTTAATCATACCATGAAAAGTAGAGAGGATTATTTTTAAATCTTAAAATCATCCATCAATAATGGCATTTATGGTTTGGCATGCTAAGGCAAGGGACTAGCACATAAAGATAACAAGAGAAACCCTTAAGGGTTGTGTAATGTTTACTCTGGGTACATAAAAAGTATTGTAATTGTTGGAGGGTAGGTGGGAGAAGTGTGCCAAGATTCATTAGGTCTTATCAATAATCTAAAAAGTAGTGGGAGTTTGGGCATTGGCAGAACCCACAAGTAAGTTCCAAGGTGTAGGAGAAGTCCAAAGTCTTGAGGAGGAATGATTGAATAGAAATGGAAAGAAGTAAGAAGGAAGTGGGGACAAGGTGTAAAGATGCAAGGAACTTTCAAAATCTTAGGAGACTTGCAAGGTTTGAAATTCCAAAGGGATCAAGGACTTAGGGATTAAAAGGATGAAGGGTCAGGGTTCGAGGGTTTTTAGGGAAACTAGAAACATTACATATAGTGCAAAGGTGCAAGGTTCCCTTCAAAATACAAAGTTTAGGGAAGGGAGTGACTTTAGGGAATCAAGGTTGGGAAGGACTTGGGATTGGGAACTAGAAAGGGTCTAGGTTTTGGGTTGTGGAGGAACTTGGGAACTTTGTACAAAGCACAAAGGTGAGGAGTTAGCCCAAAATCCTAGAGTTAGAAGGGGAGATGGATGTCGAGACTTGGGAATTTTAAGGGAGAAATAATTAAGAGTTAGTGCTTTGAGGCTTTAGGGTTCATAATCCTAGAGGAAAATAGAACTGGGGGCTCAAGTTTTGGTTTTAAGCTTTTCGAGAAACTTGGAACCATTTACATAGTGCAAAGGTTTCTAGAACCACCAAAAATATAGAATTTTGGAGAGGAAAGAGAATATGGAGAAGGAAGAGAGTATGGATCAAGGTCTAGGAGGGACCAAGGACTTTGGGGTTTTGAATTAAGTCTTAGAATTTTTCACTAAGGGGAAAATATTTATTGAGACAAGGTTCAAATTTTTAAAGGAAATCCACACCTTAACACTTGGTGCAAAGATGCCAAGTAACTCCAAAATTTTAAAACTCGACAAGAAAATAAACACCACAAACATAAAACACACAAAAAAACTTAGATTTTTCCAAAACTAACACTAACTTCAACATGATGAAACTTGACCATGAATAATAATATGACCCCCAAGGACAACAAACCCAAGACAAACACTTTTTTTTTTCTTTTACAAGGATTTGGAGAACTAGAGGAACTGAGGAACCATTCATGAGTTCTAATGTCCCTAAAGAGTTTGAAAACATAAAATGCCTATAATATCAACTAGGGAAGGGCCATGTTACAATAAATTGACCATAGGAATACCTCTTAATCAATTTTTGTAATTATTTTGAACAAAAACATATTGATTGATTATCCTTAAGCAACATACAATATAAGGGACCTAACTAGAGGTTTCTTAGATTGGTTATCAATAGCGGGTAAATGAGGTTAATTGCATAAAATGGGATCTGAACAAAGAGAAATAAGACAAGTTAAAATGAGGTGACAACATTATCTCTAGTTTTGGATATGTATCTCTTGCAGGCATAGTGAAAATCCAAAACTATGAGAGCATACTGACAAAAGGGGACCACTGGACAAACATGTTTCATTATAATCAAATAGGAATCACGACTATACAAAGACACACACAAAAAATGATACTTATAAGAGAAGACACAACATGAAACAAAAAATAAAAATATGTACAAAGGTCTATAGAACCTTAGCCTCAAGATAAGTAATGTTTATAACACTTGGTTTAGTCACTAAAACCTTATGACAATTTGACTCAAAATTAGGTGTCATTAATCTCATGTGTGGATCAAGTAAATATCCTATGAAATTTACTAGAATGGTAACCTATAATTGGCACAAGGTTACCTATATATGAAATTATAACCACTACATTCATGGTGGCATAAGAGTCTCCATCACCCACCATTAGTTTTTAATCTTGGTTTCATGCCTTTAAGATCATCAAGATTTTCTAGGTAGGAAAGATCATTCTAATAGTTGAAAGAGTCTATTTTAACATTAATGTCACTTTTAGGTAGGTCTAGGAGTGGTTGGATTGATTATGAGGCCCAATATAAAACATTTACAAAAATAATTTATAAACAAGTAAGATGAACAATGGAAATGTTGAGGAAAGTGGGAAGTAGATGAAAAAATTGATATCAAGGTGTGAGTGTGATTATAACCTGAGCCAAACATGATTAAAACACAAGGAAATTAGTCACATTAGCTAAGTTAAGTCAAAATCCCTATGAGATTCTTGGAAGCATAAACATGGAAACCATTGACACAAAACATGAAATAACAAGCAATGCATGAATGAAATATATCTAAATGCCCCAAAGCTCATCCCATAGGGGGATTGGTGCTAGATTGATATGAAATAATAGCCCTTTTACAATCCCTTTGATGAAACAAGCTTCAAGATTGTGGATGAAGGATGAAGATTGATGCAAAATGTGAGCTAAAATGGTGAAAATGGATGAGAGCAAGTATGGATATGGAATTGTGCATAGTAACTTTGCTTTCAAAAGTTGATCCCTTTCTCATAGGAGTGAGTTTTATTTATAGGGAAAATGGTTGAATCAAGGGTTGATATTCATTTTCCCAATCAATGGTTGCTAATTGATGAGAGGATTTTGACATGGATCAAGGATTGGAAGATTGATTAGCCTTGTGAGAAGAGATGTGTGCTCACACATGTGAGCATATTTTGGGAAGAGAGCATGTAAGGAGTAAAGCCTTGTGGGTGAAGAAGTAAAGGCTCATGTAAGAGAAGTAAAGGCTTGTGTAAGAGACAAGATGGATTGTGTAAGAGCCATTAAGGTTTGGGTGGGAGACAAGATGGCTTACATGTAAGAGCCATTAAGACTTGGGTGAGAAATTCAATGAAGGGAGTAAACGAAGAAGGAATATTCCATGAGAATATTCGCATGCAAGTGTGAGGGAAAATAGCCATTTAATTAATTTGAGAAAATTAATTAGTTGTGCAAGTTGGAGTTTATAAACCATGGGTTTAATTAACTTGAATGGAGTTAATTGTTGGAGAATGGACTAATGAGGATTAGAAAGTAGATAAGGTTAATTGATCAAATATTAATTAACTTAGGTCTAATTTAGGAGATTTTAGAGGAATGTGGGAAAAATTTAGCTTTAATTAAATAGTTAGAGTTATTTAATCAAATGGGAAGACACAGGAAGTTTAATTAAATAATTTGCATTATCTAATTAAATGGGATGAAAATTAGTATGAAGGGGGATGAATTAATCCAATTAAATTGATTATTTGATTAATAGGAGAAAATAATAAATTTAATTAAACAATTTAGATTATTTAATTAAATAGTTAAAAAAGAGATGATTTAGGACGAAATGGTGTTAATAATCAAATTTAGATGCGTAATATCGATCATGATGATTTAAAGTGTCTACATTTTTCCCCTCTTTGAAGCGAGGTACCTGTTACATTGGTTCAAAGACTGGTGCTTTTCAATATCAATGTTGTTGCCTAGATAAAAAATTCAAAATTTCTTGGTTTTTTGGGTTCCCCATGATTGCCCCAACAAAAGGAATTATATTGCTACACTGCCCCCTTGAGAGATCGAGCAAAATTTTCTCTTTTCCAGTCAAGATCACGATAACTATGCAAGAGGAGTGGTTCTTCTGATCAGAGGAAAAAATATAAGTTTTTAGAAAGATCAAATACTTGATGTAGACAATTTTTACGATGCATAGATAGTCATCAACCATGAATATCCTCATGTATATTTTGATATATCACATAGATTTGATACCTGGATAGAAATGTTAGTAAAGAAGAGAAGAATAAAAGAATGAGATGGACATGAGTAGAAGAATCAGATGGATATTGATTAACCATTGATTTTGAGATTGATTTAGAAGTCCAACATGTTTATGATCATTTGAGACTTTATTAGATATGGTGACGAGAGAGATGATTTTCTTGTTTCATAGGATTGGGATACTAACGACATATTATTCCTTATTTTTGATAAAACACATAGACATGATGCATCAAGGTATGAATAACTAGGATGGTGTTGTATCTAGTGCGATGGAATTTGACTCTACAAACAGATAGGGGTATTCTTGTTCACACCTAACATACAAAAACCTTGCTAGGATGTACTTCAAATTTTGAACATCTCGACCAAAACAATGAGCATAATCTAACAATGTAATAGTCAACAAGTTTCCCAAAACACCCTCCATACACACCTAACAAAGCAAGTATTTGCCAAGGTTATTTTACAAGAACATCCAACAAGCACAAAAAATGAAAGATAATGATCAATGCCCCATTCCTTTCTCTCTAAATCATTTTGATAGACATCATTGAGAGGTCGTTGGAATGAGTGCAATAAGATAAATCATAAGAAAAGATCAAGTGAATAAACAAGTCAATGTTATTCATACCTCTAGCCAAATGGATGTGTGTGCAAGGTGTGTGGTTGGGATACACATCAAGTGATATCAAAATGATTCCCATTGGTGGAAAGATATATCATAGGACACATTGTATAGTATGATGATGGGTTGATTTGGTTTTGAAATGCTTGTAGATATAAATTTGATTGACATGTTTGCTAAAAATATCCAATAATTTGATTTTGTGTGTTTAAAATTTTTGTTGTTTTAGGTTTGATTTTGTGTTTGAGGTTTTGCTTTTTTGTTGATTGTTGTGCACCGTTCCTACGTTTGTGTTGTTTACTTTAAAGGTTGATGATGAAAAATTTTTTATTCTGCGGATGAGAGTTTATTGCAAGTGAAAGAAAAATGGGATGAGAGGTTTTGAATTTTTCTGGAATATTTCCAATATTTTTTGGTGTTTTTCATGATGTTACGAGGTTGATTTACAGTTTTTGGGTGGTTTTACAAATGTTTGATTTTTGAGTTTTCAAATGTTTTTGTGTTTTTTCTGAGTTTTTGACCAAGAACCAAACCTAACGGGTCTGACCTAGGGCCTTAGGAGCTAACCAATGATTAGCCATGCCTACGTTATACATGTAGAGACCTTGTAGTTCGACTTTCATATTTTTGATTTTTTTGATTTTGACGTGTTTTGGGATTTCAATATGATTTAGATGTTTTGGGATTTTGAAGATTTTTTGAATGTTTTTTATTTTTCATATGATTATGACAATTTGGATATAGATATGTGTGATGATATCAATGATCTGTTTGGGATTTTGTTGAAAATCAAGCTAGGATTGATTGATCTGATTGATGGATTGACGATAACATTGTTGAGGATACACAAAAATGCTAGGATAGTGTTAAGCAACATGAGGATTGGGAAGAATACATCCCAAGATGATGATGGATTGATTGGATAATATTTGAAATCAAGATTTTTTGAAGCTAGGCTTGGGCCAGAAAGATTTTCAAATGATTTGATGTGACGCTGAAACACCACGTTAAGATGTAGTGGTATTGATTGTTTGGATCGATGTATATTGAAGAGATAAATCTTGATGGGAATTCTCATAAAATGTGCCATGGAGCTAATGATTTTGGTTTTTGTACTTGGTGTTGTTGTTTCCTTTCAATGTTTGGATCACCATAGGTGTTGGAAGATATAGATCAAGATTTATTCCTAAAGGAAGATGTAAATATCTACCCCCAGTGTCTAGCAACGTATGGAATGCCATGTGTGGATGCTCGGATAGATGTATGGATGGATGGATAGGGATTATCTTGTGATAAGATAAGATGTTTGAATAATGGATGGTCATTTGGATAATGATTCATGGCTCAAAATGTTGCATAGCTCAAATGCTACATGGCTTAGAAAATGTTGGGTAGAGGATAGGATCCAATGACAATGACCCATGTCAAGATGTTTACCATAAGCAAGTGTAAAGGGTGTACACTAAAAATTTTGTCCAAGATGAGATAGGATTTGGAAAGATGGATGTAGATAGATGAAAATGGATAGGATAATGGTTCATGGATGAATGGATTTTATGGCATAATAGGATAGAATTGGATGGCATGCATGGTAAAACGGATGATGGAGTGTGTTTAGGAATAAAAGATGGATTGGTTGATAGTTTGGAACCTTTGACTCTCCAAACTTGGGAAGATGAGAAATGATGGTGGATACGAAAGTGTGCATGGAATTAAGACCAAGCCTTGGTATACTTTTATGTCACTTAAAACTAATTTTGCATTTGTTGTATTTGATGGATAAATTTCCTTTTGAGGTTTTCCCTTAGTTTCTTTGACTAATGGGGTTTGATAGGGATAATCTTTCTTTATATTCTTTTTGTATCCTTATATCTGATTTTCCTTCATGGCTTTTGCTACTCTTTTTCTTTGATGAGGTTCTTCTTGATTTGATTGACATCTTTCTGCTTGATGTTGGTCCCAATTCATGTATGGGGTGATGGGTGGATGAAGATTAGTGATGTGGCTAGTTGTAGTATTGGCATTGGTTTCATCATGAGGGATTCTTACGTGCTCCCTATGTTGATGTTAAACGAGAGATGATTGCTTACACTATTGGTAGGCTTGGCATAATGCTTTGATTCTGCCTATTTCAAGATGTCCTATTTAGCAAGCATCCTCTAATAAATGACCACTGTAGATGATGTTATTTCACTTTGCTGCTTCATCAATTTTGAAATATCCAATTCAGTCAAACCTATTTCCTTGAGTTGATAATGTTGTATATATTCATACTTGATGTCCTCAATCTAAATTTGGCATATATCTTATCCTGATGTTGATTTTTCATCTTGACTATAGGAATCAACAACCTCATGTTCTTGTGTAATAATGTCAAGAGTAAGGGACTCTCGTTTTGAATGAATATCATGTACATGTGCATTAGGAGTAAGCATCTCATGGGAAGATGGAGAAGTATGTGATATATGGATATGATCTTTATTTGCGACATCTTTTATGGATTAGATAATTCCCATTAAATCCTTGTAGTATCTTAGAGATACAAATGCTTGATTTTGAATGATTTTAGAATTGCTTTCAACATGCTTTGGATCAAGTTCTTGACATGGGTCAATTTCAAAGGATGGATTTCTTACAAAGGGTTCTTGGATATCTTCATTTGGCATGGGAAGTGGCTAAATATCCTCTTGATCTTTGAGTGGATTTGGATCAAGTGTTGAGTGAAGATTCCTTTAATATCTACAACCATGAGGTCAAAGAATGTCAATATGTCTTGGAAAGGACCATTGCTAGACTTTGGTGAAAGATGTTGATCATTCTTTAGAATAAATTCTTAAGATATACCCTCTAACTCGTTAGGTGATGTAGAGATATTGTCAAAATGATCATTGGTAAAGGATCTTGAATTTTGTCCTAAAAAATGGTGGTGGAGATATTGTCAATGTTTTTAATCGTAGGATCAAATGATGTTAACGCTTCTTTAAATGGATCATTGTTGGATATTGTTGATGGGTTTTGATCATTATTAAAAAGTGACTCTTGATGTATGTTGGTTGGAAGTCTTTGGATGAGGTAGAAACATCTTCAAGGTGCTCGATGATGGAATGAATCGATCATTGTTTTCAGCAATTTGTAGTGGAAGATTGTCATTGCTATCATTAGTTGTTGAATCTTGTCATTTATCCCTCAGCATTCATTTTTTCCTTGATCCGAAGGTCTTCGGATTGAGATTTTTGGTTGAATACAACTTGATGTTTCATAAATATTTTCTCTATGATATTCACAATAGCTCTACTCATGTTAAAGAGGGTTTGCTTGATAGAATGGTAAAGCACTTATTTTTTGGTAATGGAATTTTTGCATTAGAAGTAGCTTGTTTAATGCTGATTCCAGTCAAACCTCTCAATGGAATAAATTCCGTTTTCATCTTGAATTTTTTCTTGTTGGGGTGTCGTTTGATTGATCTTGGAGATGTGGTGTTGTCTTGTTGTTGAGGTTGTTGATTTTGATGTCCTTTCTTGATATTGAAGATGTTGTTCATGGCCGTGGTTGTGGACACAACTCCAATGTTTTGATGACATGGTTTAACCAATGGGGAAGTGTGAATGGAATTTTTGGAGTCGGAGATGTCTCTTGTCTCAATGAATCAACTATTTTGGTAAGTGAAGCAATTTGATGTCACAAAATTTGATCTTGATTTAGATTTTGACACCCTTGATATAGTTGATTTGGTTGTTGGTCAAGCATATTTGGAATATACACTTGTGGTATTTGAATGGGATCATGCACAAATTGATTTTGGACAATGTTATAATTTTGGATGATGTTTAGATTTTGCATCATAGGTTGGAATTGAACATTTTTGTGGTTGGGAAACACATTGCTTTGATTTAGGTTACCTTGATTTTGCATGGTGTTACCTTGATTTGGATCAATACATTGAGTTGTCAATATATTGTTTGGATTTTGAACAACATTGGTGTGATTTGCAAACATATCTATCCCATAGTTCACCAAGTGTGGATTTGATATGTTTATGTTTGGTAAGTTTGTATTTGGTATATTCACATTTGGAATGTATTGATTTGATGGGATAATGTTGTTTTGTTGGAGACTCATGTATTGATCGTTTGGTTGATAGATTTGTAGGTTTTGACTTTGATTTAAATCTACCATAGGGAGAGGTGTTCCAAAATTTAGATTGGGAATACTCACATTTTTTGTATCATTGAGGTTTGTAGGATATAATGATCCCATTTGTGAATTATATAAATATGTGATTCTTGATAATCAATTGGTATTGTAAGGCTTTATTAGTTTGGTTGATTTAGTCACTTTCATGATGTAAGAATCGAGTTTATATTCCATGCTTTTCTTTTGTTTTGACCTTGTTGACCTCTAAGGAATTTAGGACCAATGATGAGATGAAGAATGAAAGGGTGAGTGATATGGATGAACTTTCAAACTTTGGACAACACTAGACTTTGGGTTTGATTTTTTAATGTTTTAAGGATTGATAATGAACTCATGAACCCCAAGATAGACTTGTGACCTTAGGATAAATTTGTTCAAAATGGATTGTTTTTCTAATTCAACTAGGTGTATGAAAAAGGATGCATTCCCACACACTTAGCTAAATAAGGTGATTTGGTTTGATTTGATGATTACCCAAGTCTAGGAGGTTGGTGTATCCAAAGTTCTAAAGTTGTTTGTGAGATGAAATGACAAATGTTTTGGTTTGGATGGAAAGATTGATTTGATCCTAATATGAACCTAAGAGGGAATTGTTTACAAGACCAAGGTGTTGAAGAACATGCTTTTCCCTAGGAGTATTTCAAACTAAAAAGATCAATGATTGCTTGAAGGGCCATATGTTTTGAACCTGAGACAAAAGATAAACATGCACTTGTGTAGGGTTCAACTGATTTAATCTTGATTAGTGAGGTTTCTTTTACCACATCCAATGTCTTGATTAAGTTTTCAAACTAAATGTCTATAATTTTCAACAACTTTTATTCCACAAAGCTCAATATGTAAAAATATAGACGTTTATGCTACAGTTCCCCAGGTTTTCTTTGGAATAAATGTGGATTGAGACATGACCCAAACATTATGAAGCCTCAAAGATATTGTTTTGAAAAAAAAAAGATATCTTTAAGGGAATTTAATAATATAGGGTTTAATAAAGGTATCCACACTTAGGTCCAAAGGGTTTGAAATCTTAATACCAATGTTCAATGTTTGCTTAAATTGTTTTGAATCCAAGCAATGTGTTTGATGTCTAAGGTAATGGAGATATTTTGAAAATCTTCTTCATAATATTTACTTGGCAAGCTCACAAAAGACAATCATTACAACCTAGAAAGTAGGTACATTCTTTGAGGTGGGCCTACCTCATGCCCCGAAGGGATGATTTTATATGTAGCTTATGGAGGGGAAAAATAGAGGTATATCACCACCTCAAGATTTTGTACAAGAGAATGAACTCTTAAGCTCTATGCCTCAACCATAAATTAGACTTGGTAAGTAACTTCTCAGAAGTAAATTCTGATGCACCACTTTAAAAGAACATTTCAAAAAATAAGGTTAGTCTCTACATAGGTTTTCAATGACACACTGAGAACACTGAGACACATAAATCACCCGCAAGCCACTAAAGGAATTAAGTCATTCCCTTCCAAACCATATTTTTGAAGTTGGATTAGGTGCAGTATGCTATTCCGTCATAGATTGAAGCTACTCTTGTTCAAGTTCACAACCTTTATATATCCCATCGATAAACACGCTTTATTGAGAGTCACTTAGATGAGTTCTCCATTGAGGGATGTATCTCATTAGTAGGCCCTTTCTTAATAAGAAAAATGCTATTTCTCTTCACCCAATATCACACAAAGCACAAGGGGAGAGGATATGTAGCCAGTTCTTAGGGTGACCAGAAAAAGAAAGTTTTGTAACCTTAAAGTGTTTCTCTTCACCCAAGATCACACAAAGTGCAAGGGGAGAGGATAAACACTAGAATTTTACATGCATAACAACCACAAAAAAAACTCATTAATTTTAACCCATATTGCAATTATGACTTCATCTTAAATAGCACCAATGGAAGTGTTTGTTTTGTTCAATTTTAACCAATATCACAATACTAAGGAAATGAGGGTTCAAAACCAATTTTGAAAAAGAACATAGCAATGGTAAATTTTAAAGCCCAAATAAAATCTAGTTGTCCGAAGACATGAAAGAAAGCAACATATGGTGGGTTATTTCCCCATGAGTATTTGAAACACTATTACAATGAATATCAAATTCTTTTTTCACTTCAATGTTCCATGCTTCTCTTCAAACCTGCATCCATGATCCAAATGTTAGTTGAAATTAAGAAAACAAGATGTTAGGGTTAGATAAATGATTAAGCATTAAAACCCTACAACCTAGAACAAGTTGTAATGTGATTTGAATTTAGGTGCAAAAATGGAAAATTTAACTCTACCAAAATTGAAAAGCACCTACACCATTGCATAGATCATGAAATTATATCCCATTTCAAAAAAAAAAATCTCTAAAAAAGACCAACATATGGCCATTTGAAGATGGAATGCAAAAGTAGGAAAACAAAAGTGACTCTATTTTTCAATAGCGATTCTATATCATTGCAATAGCAATGGAGTTTAGCAATAGCGATGCTCTGGTCAAAAATCAAAGGCGGGGCTCTACAACAAACAATGAGCTCAATAGTGGCGCTATTCTGGCAATAGCGATGTCATTTTCAATAGGGACGCTTTGGTGATTTCAATGGCGATGCCATTTTTTGGAACCTGCAAAATACATGAAACTCAAGCAAAAAATGTTAAAATTAAGTGGTTAAGCCCTCCTTCTAGCACTAAAATGTGAGTGTGATCATAACCTAAGCCAAACATGATTAAAACACAAGAAAATTAATCATATTAGCTAAGTTAAGTCAAACTCCCTTTGAGATTCTTGAAAGCATAAACATGGAAACCATTGACACAAAACATGAAATAACAAGCAATGCATGAATGAAATCTATCTACATTCCCCAAAAATCAACCCATAGGGGGATTGGTGCCATATGGATGTGAAATAATAGCCCTTTTCCAATCCCTTTGATGAAACAAGCTTCAAGATTGTGCATAAGGATGAAGATTGATGCAAGATGTGATCTAAAATGGTGAAAATGGATGAGATAAATCATGGATATGGAATTGTGCATAGTAACTTTTCTTTCAAAAGTGGATCCCTTTCTCATAGGAGTGATTTTTATTTATAGGGAAAATGGTTGAATCAAGGGTTGAGATTCATTTGCCCAATCAGTGGTTGCTAATTGATGAGAGGATTTTGAAATGGACCAAGGATTGAAGAATTGATTGAGATGTGATGGGGATGTGTGCTCACACATGTGTGAGCACATTTTGGGAAGAGAGCATGTAAGGAGTAAATCCTTGTGGGTGAAGAAGTAAAGGATCATGTAAGAGAAGTAAAGGCTTATGTAAGAGCCATTAAGGTTTCAGTGGGAGACAAGATGGATTGTGTAAGAGCCATAAAGGCTTGGGTGAGAAAGTAAATGAAGGGAGTAAATGAAGAAGGAATATTCTCATGCAAGTGTGAGAGAAAATAACCATTTAATTAATTTGAGAAAATTAATTAGTTGTGCAAGTTGGAGTTAATAAACCATGGGTTTAATTAACTTGAATGAAGTTAAATGTTGGAGAATGGACTAATGAGGATTAGAAAGTAGATAAGTTTAATTAATCAAACATTAATTAACTTAGGTCTAATTTAGGAGATTTTTAGAGGAATGTGGGAAAATGTTAGCTTTAATTAAATAGTTAGAGTTATTTAATCAAATGGGAAGGCATAGGAAGTTTAATTAAATAATTTATATTATCTAATTAAATGGGATGAAAATTAATATGAAAGGGGGTCAATTAATCCAATTAAATTAATTATTTAATTAATAGGAGAAAGTGATAAATTCAATTAAACAATT
>VDFB02139577.1:0-12980 GCA_007258455.2 Sequoia sempervirens | reverse complement strand
AATGACCACTACAAATGATGTCATTTCACTTTGTTGCTTTTTCAATTTTTAAATATCCACTTTAGTCAAACCTATTTCCTTGAGTTGATAATGTTGTATATCTTCATACTTGATGTCCTCAATCTAAATTTGGGATATATTTGATCTTGGTGTTTATGGATTCATCGATTGCTGGAACTCATCAACCTCTTGTTCTTGTGTAATAATGTCAAGAGTAAGGGACTCTTGTTTTGAATGAATATCATGTACATGTACATTAGGAGTAAGCATCTCATGGGAAGATGGAGAAGTATGTGATATATGGATATGATCATTATTTGCGACATCTTTTATGGATTAGATAATTCCCATTAAATCCTTGTAGTATCTTAGAGATACAAATGCTTGATTTTGAATGATTTTAGAATTGCTTTCAACATGCTTTGGATCAAGTTCTTGACATGGGTCAATTTCAAAGGATGGATTTCTTACAAAGGGTTCTTGGATATCTTCATTTGGCATGGGAAGTGGCTAAATATCCTCTTGATCTTTGAGTGGATTTGGATCAAGTGTTGAGTGAAGATTCCTTTAATATCTACAACCATGAGGTCAAAGAATGTCAATATGTCTTGGAAAGGACCATTGCTAGACTTTGGTGAAAGATGTTGATCATTCTTTAGAATAAATTCTTAAGATATACCCTCTAACTCGTTAGGTGATGTAGAGATATTGTCAAAATGATCATTGGTAAAGGATCTTGAATTTTGTCCTAAAAAATGGTGGTGGAGATATTGTCAATGTTTTTAATCGTAGGATCAAATGATGTTAACGCTTCTTTAAATGGATCATTGTTGGATATTGTTGATGGGTTTTGATCATGATTAAAAAGTGACTCTTGATGTATGTTGATTTGATCACTGGATGAGGTAGAAACATCTTCAAGGTGATCATTGATGGATAGATCTTGATGATTGCTTTCAACAATTATGGTGGAGAGATTGTCACTACTATCATTAGTGGTTGAATCTTGACCATTGTCCTCAACAATTATTTTTCCTCGATCAAGAAGGTCTTGGATGACATATTTGAGTTGAATACAACTTGATGTTTCATAAAGATTTTCTCTATGATACTCATAATAAGCTCTGCTCTTATTCTAAGAGAGGTTTATGATAGAGTGGTAAGCACTTATTTTTGGAAGAGATGAGTTTTGCATTAAGTAGTTTGTTTAATGCTGATTCAATTGGCTATCCCAATGAAGTGTATTCATGTTTTTCATCTTGTGAGATTTTTGCTTGTTGAGATTGATCTAGTTGTGATTGATCCTGGAGATTTGGTGATTGATCTTGTTGTTGAGGTTGTCGATTTTGATATCCAACTTCTTGATATTGAAGATGTTGTTCTTGATGTGGTTGTCGACACAACTCAATGTTTTGATGATATGGTTTAACCAATGGGGTAGTGTGTTAATTTTTGGGTGGAGATGTCTCTTGGCACAATGAATCAACTATTTTGGAAAGTGAAGCAATTTTATGTCATAAAATTTGATCTTGATTTTTATTTTTACACCCTTGATATAGTTGATTTGGTTGTTGGTCAAGAATATTTGGAATATACACTTGTGGTATTTGCATGGGATCATGCACAAATTAATTTTGGACAATATTATGATTTGGGATGATGTTTATATTTTGCATTATAGGTTGGAATTGAACATTATTGTGGTTGGGAAACACATTGCTTTGATTTAGGTAACCTTGATTTTGCATTGTGTTACCTCGATTTGGATCAATACATTGAGTTGTCAATATATTGTTTGTATTTTGAACAACATTGTCGTGATTCACAAATTTATCTATTCTATAGTTCACCAAGTGTGGATTTGATATGTTAATGTTTGGTAAGTTTGTATTTGGTATATTCACATTTGGCATGTATTGATTTGATGGGATAATGTTGTTTTGTTGAAAACTCATGTATTGATCATTTGGTTGATAGATTTGTAGGTTTTGACTTCAATCTACCATAGGGAAAGGTTTTCCAAAATTTAGATTGGGTATACTCACATTCGTTGTCTCATTGAGGTTTGTAGGATATAATGATCCCATTTGTGAATTATATACAAATGTGGAGCCCTGAGTAACTAAATTGGTAAAATGTGGCTTTTATTGAAGCCATTTGATTTAGGATCACCTGGCAAAGTGATGTAAGAATCGAGTTTATATTCCATGCTTTTCTTGTGTTTTGACCTTGTTGACCTCTAAGGAATTTAGGACCAATGATGAGATGAAGAATGAAAGGGCGAGTGATATGGATGAACTTTCAAACTTTGGACAACACTAGACTTTGGGTTTGATTTTTTAATGTTTTAAGGATTGATAATGAACTCATGAACCCCAAGATAGACTTGTGACCTTAGGATAAATTTGTTCAAAATGGATTGTTTTTCTAATTCAACTAGGTGTATGAAAAAGGATGCATTCCCACACACTTAGCTAAATAAGGTGATTTGGTTTGATTTGATGATTACCCAAGTCTAGGAGGTTGGTGTATCCAAAGTTCTAAAGTTGTTTGTGAGATGAAATGACAAATGTTTTGGTTTGGATGGAAAGATTGATTTGATCCTAATATGAACCTAAGAGGTAATTGTTTACAAGACCAAGGTGTTGAAGAACATGCTTTTCCCTAGGAGTATTTCAAACTAAAAAGATCAATGATTGCTTGAAGGGCCATATGTTTTGAACCTGAGACAAAAGATAAACATGCACTTGTGTAGGGTTCAACTGATTTAATCTTGATTAGTGAGGTTTCTTTTACCACATCCAATGTCTTGATTAAGTTTTCAAACTAAATGTCTATAATTTTCAACAACTTTTATTCCACAAAGCTCAATATGTAAAAATATAGACGTTTATGCTACAGTTCCCCAGGTTTTCTTTGGAATAAATGTGGATTGAGACATGACCCAAACATTATGAAGCCTCAAAGATATTGTTTTGAAAAAAAAAAGATATCTTTAAGGGAATTTAATAATATAGGGTTTAATAAAGGTATCCACACTTAGGTCCAAAGGGTTTGAAATCTTAATACCAATGTTCAATGTTTGCTTAAATTGTTTTGAATCCAAGCAATGTGTTTGATGTCTAAGGTAATGGAGATATTTTGAAAATCTTCTTCATAATATTTACTTGGCAAGCTCACAAAAGACAATCATTACAACCTAGAAAGTAGGTACATTCTTTGAGGTGGGCCTACCTCATGCCCCGAAGGGATGATTTTATATGTAGCTTATGGAGGGGAAAAATAGAGGTATATCACCACCTCAAGATTTTGTACAAGAGAATGAACTCTTAAGCTCTATGCCTCAAACTATAAATTGAGTTGGTGAAGTAACTTCTAAGTAAATTCTAGTGAATGTACTCACTTTTAAAAGAACATTTTAAAAAAAATTGGCCTCTAGCAAATGAAGCCTTTTAATGACACACTAAGAACACTAAGATGCATAAATCAAATTCAAGACACTTAAAAGCGGAATTAAGCCCGCTCCCTTCAAGTTCATATTGCTGACAGAAAATAATATTTTATACGCTTAAAGGACAGTTTCACTATTTTTCAAGTTCTCAACCTTTATATACCCTGTCGATAAACATGCTTTATTGAGAGTCACTTAGATGAGTTCTCCATTGCGATATGTATCTCATTGTAGGACCTTTCCTAATAATAAAAATGCTACTCTTCTCACCTGGCAAGATCGTGATGAAGTGCAGTGAGGATGTAGTTAGCTCCAGGGTGACCAAAGAAAGCTGAATCCTTGCTTTCTCACCAAGATCACAGCTTGTATAGAGAGGATACTTACTTCAGAATTCCAAGGCATTTTTGCATGCCACATAAAACTAATTAATTTTTTAACCCATATTACACTGATTAATTTCATTTTAAATATTCTAAAATGGAAGTTTCTTTGTTTGTGTTGTCTTTAATTTTGAGGAAAGAGGGGTCTGGATTCTTTTAACCAATTTTGAAAAAGAACATAGCAATGGTAAATTTTAAAGCCCAAATAAAATCTAGTTGTCCGAAGACATGAAAGAAAGCAACATATGGTGGGTTATTTCCCCATGAGTATTTGAAACACTATTACAATGAATATCAAATTCTTTTTTCACTTCAATGTTCCATGCTTCTCTTCAAACCTGCATCCATGATCCAAATGTTAGTTGAAATTAAGAAAACAAGATGTTAGGGTTAGATAAATGATTAAGCATTAAAACCCTACAACCTAGAACAAGTTGTAATGTGATTTGAATTAGGTGCAAAAATGGAATATTTAACTCTACCAAAATTGAAAAGCACCTACACCATTGCATAGATCATGAAATTATATCCCATTTCAAAAAAAAAAAAAGCTCTAAAAAAGACCAACATATGGCCATTTGAAGATGGAATGCAAAAGTAGGAAAACAAAAGTGACTCTATTTTTCAATAGCGATTCTATATCATTGCAATAGCAATGGAGTTTAGCAATAGCGATGCTCTGGTAAAAAATCAAAGGCGGGGCTCTACAACAAACAATGAGCTCAATAGTGGCGCTATTCTGGCAATAGCGATGTCATTTTCAATAGGGACGCTTTGGTGATTTCAATGGCGATGCCATTTTTTGGAACCTGCAAAATACATGAAACTCAAGCAAAAAATGTTAAAATTAAGTGGTTAAGCCCTCCTTCTAGCACTAAAATGTGAGTGTGATCATAACCTAAGCCAAACATGATTAAAACACAAGAAAATTAATCATATTAGCTAAGTTAAGTCAAACTCCCTTTGAGATTCTTGAAAGCATAAACATGGAAACCATTGACACAAAACATGAAATAACAAGCAATGCATGAATGAAATCTATCTACATTCCCCAAAAATCAACCCATAGGGGGATTGGTGCCATATGGATGTGAAATAATAGCCCTTTTCCAATCCCTTTGATGAAACAAGCTTCAAGATTGTGCATAAGGATGAAGATTGATGCAAGATGTGATCTAAAATGGTGAAAATGGATGAGATAAATCATGGATATGGAATTGTGCATAGTAACTTTGCTTTCAAAAGTGGATCCCTTTCTCATAGGAGTGATTTTTATTTATAGGGAAAATGGTTGAATCAAGGGTTGAGATTCATTTTCCCAATCAGTGGTTGCTAATTGATGAGAGGATTTTGAAATGGACCAAGGATTGAAGAATTGATTGAGATGTGATGGGGATGTGTGCTCACACATGTGTGAGCACATTTTGGGAAGAGAGCATGTAAGGAGTAAATCCTTGTGGGTGAAGAAGTAAAGGATCATGTAAGAGAAGTAAAGGCTTATGTAAGAGCCATTAAGGTTTCTGTGGGAGACAAGATGGATTGTGTAAGAGCCATCAAGGCTTGGGTGAGAAAGTAAATGAAGGGAGTAAATGAAGAAGGAATATTCTCATGCAAGTGTGAGAGAAAATAACCATTTAATTAATTTGAGAAAATTAATTAGTTGTGCAAGTTGGAGTTAATAAACCATGGGTTTAATTAACTTGAATGAAGTTAAATGTTGGAGAATGGACTAATGAGGATTAGAAAGTAGATAAGTTTAATTAATCAAACATTAATTAACTTAGGTCTAATTTAGGAGATTTTTAGAGGAATGTGGGAAAATGTTAGCTTTAATTAAATAGTTAGAGTTATTTAATCAAATGGGAAGGCATAGGAAGTTTAATTAAATAATTTATATTATCTAATTAAATGGGATGAAAATTAGTATGAAAGGGGGTCAATTAATCCAATTAAATTAATTATTTTATTAATAGGAGAAAATGATAAATTTATTTAAACAATTTAGATTATTTAATTAAATAGTTAGAAAAAAGGTGATTTAGGACGAAATGGTGTTAACAATTAAATTTGGATGCGTAATATTGATCAAGATGATTTGAAGTTTCTACATAAGGATATATGTCTATATTGAAGGGTAAATATCTAGTCATTGGGATGAAGTCTACATAAAAAATAATAAGTAGTAAAAATTCCTTAAAGTGCTTTATATAAATGATATAGAAGAGGATGATGGAAGTGGAAATAGAACAATATATTTAGAAGAAGTCCAAATATTTGGATGTGGTGAGGAATCACATAAAACAGAGATAATAGAAAAATTATAGGAATGTATGTAAGTTTTGGAGGTAAGAGGTAATTGGACATGTTCAAATGGATTATAGGAATTCACAAGAGAGGAACTAGGGAATTTGTGGGGAAATATTTTGGAATTGCATGTCAAATGTCGATGAAGTGGAAGAGGAGAAATATTTAGGCCCACCTTTACTTTATCCATCTAGATAGGATATCACCTTTCTAAGATTGACCTATTCAAACCTAGCTTGAGTTTACTTAGGTTTCTTTTAATTTTTGTCTCACTTCATATCATTGAGAAATGCATCCTCATGACTTGAGACATCTATTGACACTTGCTCACACACTTGTCAAGTGGGTTCACAAGTGTCCAACCTATAGAGGGGTAGTCGATAGTTTATTCCTACCTTCCTACCCCCTCATCACATTTGAATATATACGTAAGGATTGATCATTATATTATACACTCTTCATTTTAGATTTGATAGACATACTATTTTGTATACTTATTCACTTGTGGAAGTTGTTTCATTCTCTCTTTGATCTTGGAATTCTCTAACATAGTATCAAAGCCATGAGAGCATGTTTCTTCCCATATAAGGTGATTCCCACACATAGCCCTATCAATGGAGCATCGTTTATCAAGCTATCTCCTTCAATATCACTACTTCAAAGACAAATAATTTGGATTTTTCTCTCTCCCCTACCCCTCTAGTGAGCTATCTAGTTGGCCTACTACTCTTAAGTTTGGCATCCTTCTCATCATAGTCTATGGTCTTTCCCATCATAGTATGTCTTCCCATACCCAGCCACCCACCCCAACCTAGACCTACCTTAATATAGTTCCCAATCTAGAAATTTCAACAATATAGTAAATACTATCTAGCTGGGGGGAAGGGAAAGCTTGATTGGAGCTAAAGTGGGGGGATTTACTTATAATGCTGGTATAGTGTAGATCATATGATCATCTTTGTTTGAAAGTGAATGAATCCAATTTCCTTGGAAGTTGATATTATCCTCTTCTCAATACTTCTTAGCTAGTTCATAGTTGGGCTCAACTGATGGAGCCATAATCCATGTGAGAGAAAATCCTAACTTTCTAGTGAACTACCATTCAACTTGCCCCTATATCTCCCACCCACCGTGGGCAAAAGAAACGTCCACCCAATGCCATAGTATGCATCCTAAATAGAATTTCTAATCCCATCTCTGCACTGCATTCAATTGTATGGGTCCCTGCCTTAGCTCCGGTGGGTAGCTCCTCGTTAAGGGAGGGTAAGGATGGTTAGTTAGGCCTTCTAGTTGGACGAGTGAAAGTGACACATTGAACATAACCCTCACTAGCCCCTAGATGGATAGGAGCACTAGAGTTGCCTTGGGGTTCTAGCCATTTATCAACTACTTGTTAGTTAGGTCCCACGCTTGATCCATCTTCCTTCCTTTCTTCAGGTAGTCCTAATCTAGTCAACCATCTAATACACTAGATAGAACTACTCTCTCTAGATGGAAGGTAGTTGCTCTGTGAAGTCCATCTACTTCTAGAGCTGCATCCAATGTTGTATCAAAGGATAATTAGAGGCTCAAGAAGAGGATGCCACACTTTCAATTTGATAATGTTTAACTCATCCTTCTCAAAAGAGGATAATAAGAGGCCTTCCTAGGAACTATAATTATCCCCACCTAGATATAGTTGTATTAGAGAAGGTAGTGGCTTCAAACTTAGAGCTTGGAGTGTTGGGCCCACAACCATGACCACAAGTGGGTGGATATAGTTGGGTGGGAGGGAATAGATGGGACAACTATAATTGGGTGGGAGGGAATAGTATAGTTTTAGGGTCAATAGTTGTGGGGGGAGGGCCTAATTTTATTGTGTTAGGTTGATGAGAGATCGATTGAGAGGGACAACATCCATTCCCAATAGAGCTAGATCCCAATGTCAATTATTTGCTCGAGATGTTGGGTGGGTAGCGAATATCATATGGAGTGGGTTAATGTCTATATCTAGATGAAGGAACTACTGGAATTAGGATATATTGTATGTTAGAGCTAGTTGTTGGCTCATTGGTGGAATAATGGTTTAATGACCACCAAATAGATGGGGTCAACTACAAATTTTGAATCCTTCCTACCAACAATAGAACTAAAATTCCCTCCCAAATCAAACCCTATAATCCCCCCATAGCTAAAATTCCCTCCCACCCTAGTATAGTTCTAGGAATAGTAGTAGTTCCTAGGTGAATTAGGGGCTTGTTAGGTATAGTCAACCCACTACTCGCATGCAGTAAGTCATTTGTTAGTAAGGAGAACACATAACACATATGTATAGCTTAGTCTGTGCGAAGTAAGTGGTTGCACCTTGACCTTGAATTTTGGAGAAATACTTTTCTACCAGCATACTAGAAATGGGGCTGAGGAAGGTGGGCCATAGTGAGTTAGTCAACTCTCAAGGGAAGTGGAGTGTCATCTAATGGTCCATGTAGTGTGTGTGGAAGATAGTTTTCTAATGAAGAATGACTAGTCATTTTTGTGAGTAGGAAGCGACTTAATTACTTGTTGTTAGCCAACTCTCAAGGGAAGTGGATTTCCATCTACTTTACATGATTAGAAGGAGAAAAACCTATGGATCACTGATAGTGGATTCTCAAGTCATATGAGTAGAGACAAGAGCAATTTCATGCATTTCATGAAGTTTGATAAAGGATCTGTAACTCTTGGTAACAACTCTATTGATAAGATTAATGATAAGGTTATTTTGATTCCTAATGGTGGAAAGAAAAAATCATGATGTTTTGTATGTGGAAGGTCTAAAACACAATATTCCAAGTGTAAGTCAAATGTGTGATAGAGGCTACAAGCTTTCATTCACTTGTGAAGGCTTTGAAATTAGAAAGACTAGTACCAAAGAGTTGGTTGTGAAAGGATAGAATTGTTTTGCAATACAAGAAGAAGAGAGTTGGATATGGAATAGAATATTGGGACACATTAACTTTGATGATCTTGTTAGGGTTAGTCCAAAAGGAATGGTAAGAGACACACCAATGATCAAGAAGCCTCAATCTACTAGTTGCAAACCATGTCATGAAGACAAGCAAACAAGGACTAGATTTCCTACTAAGGAATACTCTTCAACAAAGCCATTATATTTAATTCATTTAGACCTATGCAGACCAATGAGGACAAAGAGCTTACAAGGAGATAGGTATTTTATGATTCTCATTGATTATTATTCTAGAATGACTTGGATTAATTTTCTAAAAGATAAAATAGAATATTTTGAGATGTTTAAAGCATTCAAGACCATGGTTGAAAATGAAATCGAAAGAATAATAAAATCCCTGAGATCAAACAAAGGTGGAGAATTCACTTCTAATCGGTATGATGAATTCTACGAGTTGTATGGGATCCAAAGGAAGTTCTCTACTCCTAGAACTCAACAACAGAATGAGGTTGTTGAGAGGAAGAACCGAACTGTACAGGAGATGGCTAGGACAATGCTAAGTAAATAAAAGATTTCAAACATGTATTGGAGAGAAGCAGTTCAAATTGTAGTACATATTATGAATAAAGCTCAAATTAGACCAAGGACTACTAAAATACCATATGAACTGTGGAAAGGAAGACCAACTGTAGTAAAAAATCTCAGGATATTTTGAAGCAAGTGCTACATCAAAAGGGATGAATAACATTTGGGTAAGTTTGATTTTAGATCTAATGAAGGTATCTTTCTTGGTTATTCTATGGTTAGCAAGGCATATACATGCTACAATAAAATATTGAAGAGGATTGTGGAAATTGTCAATATAAATATTGATGAAAAATTTCAATGTTATGATACTCTGGATGAGAATGATGGTGAAGAACCAATATAAAGTAGTGATGGAGACTCAAAAATATATTTTGAGAATACAATTACAAAACTCGACAAGGTATTTAAAAGAATCACTCTAAAAGATCAGATTATTGGAGATAAGGAAAGTGTATTTCAAACCCAAAGAAGAATTGAGAAAGAAAATGAATAGGTATACTTTGCACTACTATCAAAAATTGAGCCAAGCTCCTATGCTAAGGCAAGCAAATAAAAATTATGGATAATCTTTGTGGAAGAAGAATTGCCTTAGATTAAGAAAATGAAACTTGGGAATTAGTTATGAGACCCAAAGACAAAAATATCATTTGTACCAAATGGTTCTTTAGAAACAAGTTGAATGAAGATGGAAAGGTGATCTGAAACAAGGCCATACTTGTATGTAAAGGTTATGCTCAAGTTGAAGGAATTGATTTTTGAGAAATTATTCTCTAGTAGTAAGGTTGGAAACCGGCATGAATGTTTTTGGCCTTATTAGCATTCAAGAGTTTTAAGGTATATCAGATGGATGTGAAGTCTACATTTCTGAATGTATAGTTAGAAGAATTCTACATAGATTAACCAAAATGATTTCAATGTTTAGATAATCTAGATTTTGTGTGTAGGCTAATGAAAGCGCTTTATGGACTCAAACGGGCTCCTAGAGCATGGTATTCTATATTGGATAGGTATCTACAAAAATAATGCCTCTGGAGAGGCAGTACAGATAGTAATTTATACATAAAAATAGAAGGTGATCAATTGTTGATCAAGTTGTTATCTATTCTGATGAAATTATCTTTAGCGGAAGTAGTGATAATGTGTGTAAAGAAATTTAATCCATAATGATTTTGAAATATCAATGCTTTGTGAATTGTATTTCTTTCTTGGTTTACAAATTTCTCAATCAAAGGCATATTCATTTCTCAAAACAAGTACGTAAAAGAAATGTTGAGCAATTTTAAGATGGAAGAATGCAAACTGGTGAGTAAACCTATGGTTACCATGATTGGTAGCTTGTTATATATGTTTGCATCTAGATTGGGTATAATGCAAGTAGTTGGGTTGGTAGCTAGATTTCAAGCAACACCTAACGAAACTTATTTCAAGGCAATAAAGAAGATATTTAGTTATATGAAGGATACAATGGATTTTGGTTTGTGGTATCCTAAGAGTAAAAATTTTACTTTGACTACATACGTAGATGTAGATTGGGCATGAAACATAGATGATCAAAAGAGTACAAGTGGTGGAGATTTCATCCTTGGTGAGAGTCTTGTATCATGGCTAAGCAAGAAGAAGGATTCAATATACTTATATATAGTAGAAGAAAAATACATTGTAGTAGCTTCATGTTGCACTCAAATATTGTGGAGGAAGCATAATTTGAAGGAGATGAAGATAGATTTTGATGAATCTAGATATATTCTTTGTGACAATACTAGTGCTATAAATATTTCAAAGAATATGGTAATTCACTCAAATAATCTAGTAATTCACTCAAGGACAAATCATATTGTAATTATCATTTCTTGAGAGAGAAGATTGCTAACAAAGAAGTGAAGTTGGAATATGTTGATACCAAGGAGTAAGTAGTAGACATTTTTTCACAAAACCACTTCCTAAGGAGACTTTTGAGAATCTTTGACAAAAATTGGGATTTGTTTCTCCTTCCTCTTGAATCAAGAAGAAAGTACAGGCTTAGGGGGAGTGTTAACTCCCTATTGCAAGAAGGCTCGATGGTCTTGTAGAGTGTTTCAAAAGCAGTGCATTATAGACTCAAGGGGAGTCTATCTAGGAAACAAGTTCACTAATTGTGAAAAAAGCAGCTAAACTTTTCTATTGATGTCAAAGGGGGAGAAATAGGATTCAAAATGATAAACCATCTAAGTGGTGAATGAATTCAAGTGATGTGGTTTCTTGATCCTAACACATCATATTTTTCTTTGTGTATGGCCAACATTTTGTTGTATTCCATCAATGGAAAACAAGGATATTTTTGAACATAGGTTGTAATTGATGTCAAAGGAGTAATTTCTAAGGAGTAATTATTTATAAGTAGTGAGAATTAAATATAATTTTACTTGAATATCAGAGGGCTAAGGTCAGAAAATTAGTGAAAATTGTACTTTCATATTAGTGAATTTTGAGTACAATGAAGAATATTGACTATAGTATGCTTACAATATCATTCTTGCATGTATTCATATTGATAGAGGTAATGTGAAAGTCTAATCTATAATTTTGGAGGTTAGTTACTCAGGGTAGAGAGATTTCTCTAGCAATACAATCATGTTTTGTATTCCATTTTGAATGTGATATTTTCTCTATGATTTGGAAGGAGACTATTTTTACACTTATCATTTCTTATTCTAGATTATATGGGATTTATGTTTAGCATGCACAAAGATTGAAGTGATAGAAGGGTCATTGTGCTTATCAGTTATTTTTGTAGAGTCTCGAAATAGTTTGGTAGCGACTTCAAGCATGTGGCTTCTAGAGATAGTATGAGATGTTGAAATAGGTCCAGGTTCAGGTTCTTATGAAAGTGCACAACATCAATGGTCATTTGGAAAAAATATTTTTGGTTTAGGACCTAAAGGCTACACATTTCATGTAATTTGAATTTAGGTCCATACTATGTTCACCTGGTTATTTTTAGACCCTTTTCCAACATTAAGTGATGTTAATGTAGTGTGTTATATATAATCATCATAGTTTTAAATTTCACTAGACATGTGTGTGGATGAAAATTTGTATAGAAGTGCATTCTTGTGCAAGAAACTGTAATTTAATGAGAGTTGTATATCAAGCATTGTGCTCCATTATTAGAAGATCATAAGAAGTGTAAGAGAGTGTCTGAGGAAAGATTAGATCTTGTGTAAGCTATGTTATCAACATTGAAGTTGCAGAATATTTTTCTCTGTAATCCAGTAGGATTGTTATTCTACTATTGAGATGGTTATCAAATCTTTGTACAATGGATTGAAGTCTCTGGTAGGTTGGTGCCTAC
>VDFB02139576.1:0-43722 GCA_007258455.2 Sequoia sempervirens | reverse complement strand
ACGGAGCAATGGAGCTATCAGAAACAAGGTTACTATTTATAGTAAATCACCACCAAAAATGGGCTAAAAATAGCAGGCTTGCTAAAAGTGGCAATGTCGACAGAACAACAAGGTCATGAAGATGCAATGTGCAAAATGTCAAGTCGTTCAGAGCTTCAGAGATGCAAAAATCGGAGGGCTTACTATAAATAGCATGGCGGAGAAGCTGGCAAAGACGAGAAAAAAATGTCTAAGTCTGAAGTTTATCCTCCACCACAGGTGAAATGCGCCCAACTTGCCTTCCAGGTGTTTGAAAAAATTTCTAGCATGTTTTCATCCACCTCCCCATGTAAAATGCGCCCAAGTTGGTGGAGTTGAAGCATAAAAATTCTAAGGCAAGCATCTCGTCCTTCACACATGGTGAAATGCGCCCTCAAGGCAAAGATGTTCAAGCTAGCAGCATTCAAAAAATTTCTAAGTGTTGTACCCTCAAAATTAAAATTTCCTTTGTTACACTTTAGACATTTTGAAGAAATGAGTAAAAGTCTGTCAAACAATGAAAAGAGTCGTACCTGGGTGTGCGTATTCCTGTATGGAGGTTTAAAATACAAATTTTTCAAATCTCCGACGATCCGGGTCTTAAGAGCAAAATTTTAACCTACAAAACCTTAGATCTCAGCTTTTCATCCCTGAATTTTAGGAAAACCGCTATTTTAGAAATTTTCTCTAAATAGTAAAGTTCTCTGGTTTTTCCGGCTCTTTCAAATGGATAATCGCAAAATTTTCTAAAAATAGAAAATTTCTAAAATAGAAAGTTGGTCCGGCTGTGGTCCGGAATCATTTTGATTGGCTTCCAAATATGTCCACAGACGTGTACTAATCTTAAAATAATCGCATGGCTCATCGGGTCTTATTCCAAATTTTCAGAAGCATATCTGGAGTTCTGAAGTCATCAATGGAGGTCATCCGACCGCCAGGCGTCAATTTCAGCATTCAAATTTCCGGCAGAAGGTGAAACGATGAACATGCACGAAGAACGAGGAAGAAGATTGAAAAATCTTGAAAATTTTCTAACACTGCTGAAAGTGGGCGCCCCTGTTGAAGAAAGGCGCCCACCTTTTTAGGGCATCAGATGAAGGAATTAGGGTTACGGTCTCCAATGAAAGTTGTTCACTGTTCAGTCAAATTCGCGATGGATATCCCCGTCAGAACATCCGACAATCCAGTCTCCGGCAAATTCAAGTCAAAGTGGAAGGTATAAAATGAAGATCTGAAACTTGAAGATAAAAATTGAGAAATTTTCTAAGTCTGGAGAAACTGGGCGCCCTAAGTGAAGAAAGGCGCCCAACTTTTCAGGGGTGCAAACAGAGGAATTTGCAGTCGAAGCTATAACGGGATGTCTTCAGAATTCAACTGGCTTCGCAGTGAGCTATTTAGCACGACAAACGGAGCTCGCAGTCATCAGATTCAAAAGGATGAACAGAAGGTCCGATGACAGTTGAAAAGAGAAATCTAAAAGCAAAGGTGAAAAAGGTGAAAAATAAACTAAGTGTTAGTAAACTAGGCGCCCCCAGTCAAGATAGGCGCCCAACCTTTTGAAGGGTGAAAGTTCACTTTTTTGGCAAACGTGTCTCCAGAAGACCCCTCTTCATTCTCCGTCAGCTTCGCGATGAGCACAAACATTCAGCAATCCGACGCCCGAAGCTCAAAATTCGACAAGATCATCTGTGAAATAGAGGATAATGAAGAACTTGGAAATCAGAAAAATGGCTAACACTGGAGAAACTGGGCGCCCCTAGAAGGAAAAGCCTCCCGTGAATTCGGAGGTCGAGATCAAATTTTTAGCCGGAGGTGCCTCCAGAACATCTTTTTCAGAATCAGTCAGGCTTCGCCGTGAATCACTCAGCTCGTCTGTCGGGTTGATCTGTCAACGGGAAATCAGAGGCAAAAGGGCATGTTAAAATGGAGAAAAGTTGAAAAAGTGGAAATTTTGACCAAGTCTGGTGAAGTTGAGCACCCCTTTTGAAGAAAGGCGCCCAAATCTTCATGCCTTAGAAGATTTTTGAAGATTTCTAAAATTTCAAAATTGTGAGAAGAAGAAGATGGCGTCCAAACTGAGAAGATAAGATTTAGGGTTTTGAAATAAAAGCAGAAAAGAAAGCAAAGCCTAAATCAGACCCTAAGTCTATTTAATACCTCTTTTCAATGTATTGTTCATTATTTTTGCAGGTAGCATCCAGAGGAGAAAGTTGGAGCAGCAAGTTTGAGAAATTTTTGTGATTAAAGAATTCATAGTTGCTAGTTTTACATCAGATTTTTCAGACTAGCAAGCATAAACCCTTGCTTTTTCAAGCTTTTTGTTCCAGAAGATCAAGTTTTTCAAACAGGAAGCCAAGGCTTTCAATTTTTCAGTCATCTGGGTCTTTTTGCCTCCACCTTCTGAAGATTTTTCAAGAAACTTCATCAAGTTGCAGCAAGTGCTTTTATCTTGCATGTCAGTGAAAACCTCAGAGCATTCATATTTCAACCATCTGGGTCCTTTCCAATCAGTCTTCTGAAGAAAACCCATATCGCA
The DNA here is from genome assembly GCA_007258455.2 of Sequoia sempervirens. Lineage (NCBI taxonomy): Eukaryota > Viridiplantae > Streptophyta > Pinopsida > Cupressales > Cupressaceae > Sequoia > Sequoia sempervirens. Next base: position 41,168 of record VDFB02139576.1, on the reverse strand, counting down.
GTTTTTTTTGAAAACCTAGGGTTGGCTGCTTTTTCGATCAAACGTCAGGGTTTTACAAATCTAATCAACTGGGTTCATTCCAAATTGTATTCTGAACAAAACTCAGATGCCAGTGTTTTTTTTAGAAAAATTGAAGAAATTAGGGTTTGCTGCTTTTTCAGTCAAAGTTCAAGATTTTCGAAAACGGACGATCTGGGTTGTCTTGCATTGATATTCTGAACAAAACCCATATCTCAGAAAAATTCTCAAAAAATTCGTCCGTCGAAGCATAAAAATCAGCATTCTAAAAATAGAAATTGCACAAGACTTGTCTGAACCAAGGCGAGTTTACAGTCATTCTTCAAGTTTTCTGAAATGGAATACACTCCTAATGTCTTCAAGTCAGAATCAGCCCTCTTTCATAATTACATCAAAATAGCTGAGACAGACTTGCATCATATCAAGCCGGTGTTCGATCTATATCCCTTGGAGAGAGCAGGCAATACTTCAATCAAGAACCTGGGTCATTCTGGACTCCTCGCAGCAGCGTCTATTCTTATATCAGTTCAGAGCCTTGAGTTCGTAATCGCTTGCATTAAACATTACAACCCGGCTACTAGGGAGATCCAGTCAGCAGATGGCAGGTTGATTTGCAGTCTAAAGCCTGACATGGTTGAGAAGTGTTTTTCCATTCCCCCATGGCCTGAAAGTGTAACTCTTTCGAGGGATGAATGTGAAAAGATGTGGAATACGCATAAGGACAAATACAGCAAGAAGATTGTACAGAGATGGATGAAAGAAAAACATAAGACATTGCCCAAGAATGTCGGGCGAGGGGAGTTCAAGGACGAGGTTGCTATCATCATCACTTTGCTCAACAGGGTCACTGGTTCAGAAGATGCCACCAAGTTCCAACCTTGGATGTTTTATGCCATACCTCACATTATGAAAAAGACCGAGTTTTATGATTGGCCTACTTTGATAAGTGACTGCCTACATCAGCAAATAACAGAGTATTTTCAATTTCATGTATTCCACATGGTGTCATATCTAGTCTATTTGGTGGCCTATCAAGGTCAATTCAAAGGATTGAACACCGAGGGGTCATTGAGCGTTCAACACATATATAATTATTATCCCCAGTTGGAATTCACAAAGTCGTTGCACCACTACAAAGGGGTGAACGAGGCATTCTTGATGTACACGGTGCGTGACTTAGACAATGAATTGCACGTCCGCATCTCTTCAGTTGCCAGGGCAGCAATGGCCGAATGGGCAGATTGGTTTATACAGTTTCCTACCTTTACCTATCTCAGGGTTTATGGTTATTCAGGCGCCCCGCTCATGTTGCCAAGGTATCCGTCAGACGAGGTCATCTTCATGGAATTCTTGAGGCAAGCTCACGGTGTTCATACAGTCTTGAGAAATAGAAAGAAACCCTCTCTTCATTTTCCATTAGGGTTGGGTATTTATACATGCAGGACTGCTACAGATGCCAAGACAATTGGAGAGGAGTTAGATAAATTTGGTCTAAAATCCTACAGTGAGAGGCGGTCATTTGATCCTCATGGTGTCTACGCTGCCCGGTTGGAGAAGAACTACAATCACATACCCGCACTTGAAGACTTTTGGGCTAACTGTGCAGATGAGTTTGAAGTGCGAAAGCGTAGTTACAGCAGGTTGACTCTCCATCAGATGAAAGACTGTTTGAATGAAGATATTGAAGGACTCTCCGATGATGATGAAGATGTGCTTCTACCAATGTACACTTAGAAAAGAATCGAGGATCAGCCTCTTCCACAAGTTAATTGGGCAAACAAGGAATCTCTTTCAGTTGAAGACAGAACAAAACAAGTTGTGGAGTATAGTAAGGTTTTCCTAGTGCTTAAAAGGAAGAACTCTATTCCGGTAGCAGAGCCGCCAAGGATAATTCCCTCTTCTTCCACAGCACAGTCAAAAGGAAAGGGTAAAAGTCAGTCTCAAGATGGCATCAAAGGCAGTAGATCGAATAAAAATGTAAGAAGAAGGATGGATTTCTCAGGCATAGTCATACAGGAACAGCCTACAATTGATTCAGAAGTTCCTCTTGACGAGCCCATACCTCACAATGAAGCAGAGGAGCCGCCTTCAACACATGTCCCTGTACCTTTGACAGGTTCGTCACCAATTCATATTGATCTTGATATCGAAGATGATGAAGAGATTGCAGCAGTACCTCCTGAGGCAGTTAGTAAAGATACTACGGTGTCTTGGCTTGAGAACTCCTTAGGAAGGGTTAGGAGAAGACCTTCATATCAAGTGAGTGTTGATGATCTCGATAACATTTATCAGGAACCTCCTAAGAAGAAGGCAAAGAAGCAAGTTCATTTTGATAGGAATCCCGATAACGAGATTGTCATAGAGACTGCGGTGCCCCCAGAAGATAAGAATAGGGATGAGGTAAACATGGATGATTTTGTCATGGTCAAGGCTAATCTCGGTAGAAATACCAGACATGCAGACTTGAGTCTCTTCAAAGTTGTATCTGAAAACCTTCATGAAAGAGTGTTAAAAGACGGAGAAGACAAGGCAGCCCTCAAGGCTGAAAATCAGCAGCTTAAGCTTTTCATTTCTAACCTTGCTCGTGGTTCCTCATAGGCAACTCAGTTGCTGCCCCAGGTCTTAGAGACACCAGCCGATCATCATCAGTTAAGACAGCTGGTCATATGTGGGAAAGAGACTCAGGAGTGGATCGAGAGCTTCATTGTCAGAGGAAAGGAGATCTGGCTCAGATGTTCCAGTTGAGAGAAAACGCTCATGAACTTCGTCAAGGAATCCAAGGATTTGAACAAACATTGGCTGAAGTAAAACCTAGGCATGAGATTATCATTGCTGATTTAGACACAGCCTACGGTTCAGCGGTTTCAAAGGAGCACAAAAGGCAAATCCTTGCTTGGAGAGAGCGTCATGTTTTCAAAATTAAAACTTATGAGAGAATATCTGAAGAATTCATCACCTACAGACAAAGGGTGGTTGAAGCTCTCCTTTTCATCAGCGAGTTTGTCATAGAGATCCCCTCTCAGTACAGTCTTGAGGATGGTTTTTACGTCGGGCTTGAAGAAGTGCAAAATCAGTTCCAGAATGTTGTTCATAGTTGCAGCCCAGTTGGTGGAAGGATAGGTCATGTTTCAATGATGTCAGCAAAGTTCAATAAAGTGGCCAATGAGATTGAAGATTTCCAGAGATCTATTGCAGATGCCGAAGATATTCTTGAAAAGCGGTGTTTTGCTGTTGATGGCATAGATGCACCGAACCGGGACACAATCTCAGACTTCCTAGCGGATGTGATCGAGCTTTAAAGCAGCTTTCTTCTAGAAGCTTTCTTTTCCGCTTTCTTTCTATTCTTGGAATAATCCTTATCCATTCTTTGAGGATAGAAAGAAGATAAGATGTAATAGTTGGCGTTTCCCCCTTTTTCTGCTTTCTAGGGTTTTATCCTTCTAGATTTAGTAATAAAGCTTCGCTTGCCGAAAGCAAGCCCTAGATTGTGAAAGCAAGGAGATTTTAGGTTCCCTACTCCTCTGCTTCTCTATAAATAAGAGTCTTTGCTCATTTAGTTTTTTTTAGCCGTGCTAGTGAGAACAAAACGCTGAGCCTATTGTGCCTTCTATTTGTTGCTCAAGTATTGTTCATTTGTGTTGTGATAAGCAAATTGTTGAGCCTCTTTAGCCAACAAGGAGTTAGTAAGATTGCTGTTTTCTATTGTGTTAAGAATAAGTTTGCAAGCCTCCTTAGCTGCAATGTCTTGTTCAAGGCATGTTAGAAGGGAGTTTTTGTTTCAGAGATTTGAGTAATAAAATCATGAGCCTCTTTTGCCTTGGTCGAAAATCTCAGATTTCCGTGATCTATGTTACGCTTTTATGATCTTTATTTCAGCTTACAGTGAAGTGTGTAGGTGTTTGTTGGAAGAAAGATTATTGAAGTATTTTTGTCAGAGAATCTACCTTGTTAATTTCTAACTTCTCTTGCTCTGCTATTACTTGAGAGGTTAGGAACGTCTTTAGTCTAGGTTAGTCGTAGTTGAAATTCTTATCAGAAAATCTCAGCTGCGGCGTTTGTGTTTAAAAAACCTTGTGCTCTAAGCTGATCCAAAAGATAGGCAACTTAGTTTTAGTTTACTTTCTTTCAAACACCATCAGCAAGAGGGAGCTTCCCCTCCTAATTTGAAGAGCAGTTTATCTGTGCATAGCTGTCCGTTTTCAAATCCGCATTCCAGAGGTGCGAATTTAAACGCCAACAGTTTTCTGGCGCCCAACCGTGGGGCACGAGGCTTTAAACAACAAAGAAAGCTTAAGCTTTATGTCACGGGTATGACCATCTGGCGTCCTACTGCTCCAGTTCAACAACCTGATCTTACACCTCCAGTTATCCAGCCAAGTTTCCAGATAATTGAAGGAGAGCAAGTGGACATTATCAGCAGCCTGAGAAGTTTCATCTTTGAGAAGAAGGAGACCCCTGCTCAGTGGAGAAACGCTGCTGCTATTTTAGACAAAGAGGAAGAGAAAGCCGATATTGCAGCCGAGAGACCTGTCTTGCCACCACCCGCGTGGGACTAGACAATCCTGGCGTACATAGTCTATACAAGGAGGAGAACAAGAACAAATCCGCTCTTCCAAGGAGAAGATACTTTCCTTCCACATACACATCCTGCAGAAGTTGGAGAGTCATCCGACACAGTACCTGAATCCAACACAGTTCCTGAGTTCAACGACGTTCCAGTGTTCGAAGAAGAAGAATTCGAAGCAATGGGTGATAATCACAACAACGATGCCAACAACAATCGTAATCGAAGAAGAGGCCCCCCGCTGCCTTGGGGTGATAATATTGGACCTTTGGCTCTAGGAGCAAATCACGAATTGCCTAAGGGGTCAAGAAAGCACTTTCCACGTTTCCAAGGTGATGGAAGTCAACATCCTGATGATCATCTTTCAGCCTTTTCAACGGCTTGCGCTGTTTTGCATGTAGGTCATGAAGATGTTGTTGTACGTCTCTTTGTTGAGACACTCGCGGGAGCTGCTGCCGAATGGTTCAATCACTTGGAGCCTGGTTGCATAAACAACTGGAATACTATGACTGAAAAGTTTCTTGCGAGGTTCAAACCAGCTGAAGATAGCCACCAGTTGTTCGCTCGACTTTCCAATTCAAAGAAGGAAGACAATGAACCAATGAGAGAGTTCGTAGCAAGGTTTAACCGCCTGGTTACTCGTCTTTCATATACACTCAATCCATCGCCTGAGATCCTGTTAAGCAGTTTCATCAACGCACTTCCATCAGAGATAGCTTTTATCATAAGATCGGGGCATGAGACGGAGCTGGGAGAAGCACAACAAGGTGCAATAGAAATTGAAGACAACATGATCACTTCAGGAAAGATCAGAGGAGATGCTATTAGACCTTTGGTTCAAAGTTCTGCTGATCCGTTACTTCAAAGGGTTGCGAACGAAGTAACTATTCTCAAGAGGCAATTGCCACTTCAGCCAACGCCTCTTGCTCAAGTCGCACCACCACCTGCCTTGCCCGCACCACAGCAACCTTATCAACCTCAACAGCCGTATCAGCCGAGGAGGAATAACTTTCAGCCTTACAACAATTACAAGCCACGAGGGCCACCTCCACCAAGGCAAGCGGCTGACAATACACAGAATGCTGTGTTTTGCTCTTTTCATGATTCCACTGAACATACTGGCGCATCTTGCCCTGAAAATGTCAGAATGAACGAGATAATGGGATATGCCGAAGCTGCACCTGCACCAAGTTTCGTTCCAACTCCAAGTTCGAATGTTGTCTTACCTCAATCGGACAACTTCGATGGCGACTCCGCAACGGGCTACTTTGAAAGTGAACCCGATTTTGAAGAACAAGAAGAAGATATTTGTCAGTACTCTCTTGCAGTTAATCCTGAGAATCATACGACTCCTGTGTTCACCAGAGCTCAACATCTGAGGGCACACAAAGAAGAGGAAGAAGAGAGGTTGAAGATATCAAAAGACAAAGAAAGAGAAGTAGCTTCTACTTCAAATATTAAGTCTTCTCAAGAGAACATGAAAGCAGTTGCTGAAGGTTCGTCCTCAGCAAATTTTGATATTGTAGATTCATTAATGAAGAACAAAGTGCAGATTTCTCAGTTAGAGTATCTCCAAGATCATCCAGAGCAAGTGGACCGACTTCTCAAGTTCGTGAAGAAAGGACCTACTAAGCAGCCCACATTGCTCGAATCATCCGTTCCGGCGGAAGACAAGCCTAAGCCCTTCTATATTTCTCTATATATAGGAGGTTACAAATTGAGCAATTGTATCATCGATTCCGGAGCTTCCGACAACGTCATGCCTCTACAAGTGATGAATGCTCTAGGACTTTCGTGCACCAAGACAAAGGACAAATGCTATTCACTGGATTCCAAGTCAGTGCCGTTGGTCGGTCAATTAAAAGATGCTCAAGTAAGGTTGGCGGCTTGTCCTGAAAAGAAAATCATGATGACCATCCTAGTAGCTGACATTCCAGCGAGCTACGGGATGCTACTAAGCAGAAGCTTTTGCAAGGACCTCGGTGGAGAGATTCAGATGGATTGGTCTTCTGCAAATATTCCATTAAAGAAAGGAACTTTCAAGCTGGAACCAGAACCCAAATCTCGATTTGCGGTCGTGAAGTCTCAAGATCCTCAAGCTCAATTCTATATCAAGAAACGGGTACCCATGAGTTCGACGCATTTTGGAGGAAATTTTCTTCTGGGTATCGAAGATTATCGATGGGGAGTGGATTTTAAAGTCTTCCATGCTTCGCTGTGGCCTTCAGGGTGAAGATTTTTGATGGGCACCAAGTTGATGAATTTTCCTAAGGGAAACTTGAAAATTTTCTAAGGCAAGTGTGAAGAAAATATGTTTTCAAGGTGAAATTCTCCAGACAATGAATTTGAAAGAAACTGCCTAGATGAATTTGCTCAAATTCTTCGTGAAGATAGTTTTCTTGAGCCAGAAATGAATAAAATCAAGGTTGTCAGAGCTCCAGCAGGTGAAATGAATTTCTCAAAGATGATACGCTCTTGAGGAAGATGGGTTGAAAATTTGGCTAAGGCATGAAAAATCATGGAGAAAGCAAAGTTGTGCTAGGGGAGAACGATGAACGTGAGAATCCTGGTAAGTGAGTTAAGTTTACATTATGAGGTGTTCTAATGCTTTTCTCCTTGCTTGTTTTGTAGGATGAGCGTGGAGGCCAGAGCACGATGTCTGGAAGTGGTGAAGCACGATGATATCACAACCTTCGAAGGAGGATAAAGTTACAAGTTTCAATCTCGAAGGAAGAAGAAGTTGCAAGAAATTGGCTAAGTGTTAGCTCAAGTGACAAAGAAGTTAAAGAAGAAAAGTCGAGAAGAAGATCAAGAACAGTGTGAACGCGTCTACAAACGGAATCTTATAGAAGGATGATGGTGGACATTATGGCGCATTTATTACCCCACTCTCCTTTGTGGCGGTTTTTAGGGCAAATCTTGTTTAGGCTGAGGTGGCACGATTTTGGCCACTCTATTGATTGTAACCCTAGCCGTCTTTTGGGACTTGGCTAGCTATATAAAGGGGGGGTCCCCCTCATTTGTAACTCAGTAGACAGTAGAGAAGATTAGAATAGACATAGAGTAGAGGGACAACTTAGAAGTAGCTTAGTATAGATTGATAGTGTAGTTTGAAGAAGAGGGAAAGTTTTCCCTTTGAAAACTTTGTAAGAAATTGTTGTGAACACTCTCTCAATAAAAGAGTTTTTCATTGATGGTGAATTTCGCCTTTGTTGTGAGTAGCTAGCAAGGTTTCTTCGTCCTTCTGATTCAAATGGTAGCTACCAAAGTAGTATAATTTTTATTCTATGCAAGTAGATGTTACCGTGGAATGTGGTGTTTGATTCAAGCAACTTCTCTCGCTTATCCATACCACTAGTGTATTTGGTTTCATGGTGAACACGCCTTTGTGTGGTCAATCGGAAACGCTTTGGGGCCTTAACTTCAATCAATCACAGCTTTGAATGATGGTATGCGTCGTTGTGATGGTATCTTCATGTCAAGTGGTGGTTTGAACATCTTTAGTCATCTCCCTTGAAGATTGCACCGACTCCGTGGAAGCTGTCCGATGCGAGGCAAAGTGAAGTTTGGTTGAAGCTTGTGAAGATTGATCACCATGTCCCACACCTTAGAATAGATTTAGACTCTCTAGACCCTGCCCCATTTCAATTCAGTACTTTCCGGTTAGAATAGGAAACCCGCGCTTCATAGACAAATCCTTCAAGCGTTTGAATTCCTTTCTCCACTGCCGAACAATTCCGTAAGTCCCCTTGAAATACCAGCAAATCACATTGAGCCAACTGAGCCTATTCGCGACCGGAAGAACCTGGAGTTGAACGATGAACTTTCTTGCAATCTTAAAGTAATGGAATACTTTGATCAAGAGAGAATAGGAAGCCGCTGGCAACTTTGACATTATTCTCAGGCGTCACTTAAAAACACATCAAATGTGTTTTTCGCTAATTGATGGTAGTCTTCCAGCTTAACTTGTTTCATAAGGACGTGCATGCTCGCAGAATTGTCCATTTTTAGATTAGATGTTTCGTTAATCGATGGTAGTTTTCCAGTTAACTGTATAGTTTACTTCATTAGGGTTTGGCAGCAAATCTTGCATGCGTTGCAAGAACTGTAGATGACTCAAGGTGATTTTAGGGTTCCCTACACCTTGATGTATATAAATAAGAGCTTTTGCTCATTTGTAAATAACTTTTGCTTGAGAGAGAAATATATGCTGCGCCTACCTTGCCCTCAATATTGCTCTTTTGGTATTTGTTCATGTGTCTTCGCTATTACGATTTATTGTTATGCCACATAGGGTTTGAAGAGATTGTAATGGTGGATTCTTTCCATAGTTTAGATAAATCTGTTTTGTGAATCTTTTATCATTTCAATTAAGCGTTATGCCACATAGGGTTTCGTGAGATTGTGATGATAAAATCGTTTTGTGAAGTCTTTACTACTTTGATCAAGTGTCATGCCACATAGGGTTTCATAAGATTGGCGTGGTAAATTCCTCCCATAGTTTAGATAAATCTGTTTTGTGAGACTTTTATCATTACGATCAAGTGTTATGCCACATAGGGTTTCGTGAGATTGTGATGATAAAAGTTGTTTGTGAAGTCTTTACTATTTTGATCAAGTGTTATGCCACATAGGGTTTCATAAGATTGTCATAGTAAATTCTTAAATCTGTTTGTGCCCAATAAGCTTGTTTAGATTGAGATGATAGTTGCGCCACCTTGCCCTCAAGTAGAGAATCTAAACTCGTTTATCGTCAAATAGTCAAACCTTGCTCCGTTTCCTCTTGCTCTGTTTTCCTGAGGAGATCGGATAGATTAAATTTAAGTTGTAGTTAGTAGATCTACAAAACTAGAGAAAACTCAGCTGCAACGTATAGGTTCTTTCAAGAAAGCCTTGTGCCTCTACAGCTGAAACAAAAAGACAGGACATAGTTTAGCTTATTTTCCTTTGCAAGTATTTTTGTCAAAGCACAACGAGGGAGCTTCCCCTCCTAATTTGAAGAGCACTCATTGCGTAGTGTACACAGGCTGTTCATAACAACTTTTATTCCAGAGGTGTTAGTTGTTACGCCAACATAGACTTAGAATATTTTCTACAATTTTCATCATTTGAAAATCCCCTCCATTGTGAAGCATCTTTTTCAGTATCTTTCTTCGTAGGATCTTCTGCTTTGAGTTTCAGGCTTTAGATTTCAACACTTGGTAATGGCCAATTGCCATTGATGATTTTGGAGGTCCTAACTTTTCTCTTGAAATAGTGAAAAATACCCACCAAACTTAAACTGACTTTTTCCTAATTCTAACTTCACCAATGTGATCGTGATGTGAAATAAGCCAATCAAAATTAATTTCAGCCAATTCTGACAAGTTTCTATTTTTAGGGTTTTCCCAAAAATAGGGGTCTGGAAACCTTAATTTTCAAAGTTTTCAAATTTTGCCAGTATCTTCTAGACATTAAACCCACAAAAAACCCATGCTTGATTTTCTCAAAAACTGAGTTTTGATGACACTTTTACAGGATTTAGACCATTTTAAGCAAAATGCCTTAATGAAGCAAAAAAATTGGTTTGGGTACAACAGATATTTAATTTCGAAATTCTGCCTATTTGTTTGCTTGTGGTTTTATGTTTTTTGATATATTTGCAATGTTTGATACAACAATATAATGCAACAAAATAGAAGATATTGTAATAATAATTTCAACTAAAAAACAAAACATTACATAGGGAATACATAGCTGAAAATTCCAGATTTTTATATCAGCTTAGATACTCAGTATTTTCACAAAATATCGACAACCTAGTTCATAAAATATCTCCTATTATCTAAAATAGCAATACCTAGAAAATCAGGAGTTACAATTCATGAGCTTATAGGTAAGATATGCCTTGAAACCCTCTGAAAATGGTGCCGGAATGAAGTATAAAGTTTGCAGCAGTATAACAGTAACAACAATGATAATAAACTTTGATGCTCGCTCAAAATGGGGACATTACAGTCTGCCCTCCCTGAAATTGTTCGTCCTCAAGTAATCTCAATTGAATAGAAAACACCACTCCATTGGAGGTCCAAAGGAAGAATTGTAGAATGACCCACATATCATCAAGCAACTCTAGCAGCACCAACATAAGCACAATTGCGCAAGGATAAACATCATACCAATTGTCCAACTCATGTGCACAAGATTTATGCATCGAAATCGGCTCGTGTACATGCGGATCAAAGGTAAAACTGTATGCAATCCGCACAATGTACACGCTGTAACACTCATCAATAGACTCTAACTGGAATCCTGATGCACAAGAGGGATCCCATAGTAGTCTGTAGAGTGCCCAACAAAATATCCTTGGATCCCAAACCCAGAATGGAAGTCTACCATGCATATCCCAAACATGTATCTAGAAATACATTACATACATGTGGAGACACTCAATGAAGGTTGATTCTTCCATTATCTAGGCGATCTACAAAGGTTACAAGTGATATTTCAAAGTTATGGACAAAATCAGATCTTCACGATATCAAAATGTCTATACCCAGACTTAGAAGTTGAAACCTATGGTTTCTTGTGAATAATATTTCTTCTACTCGCTTTGCAATTGCTTCCCTTTGTAAAATGTTATCCTCGTCTTTCTCTCTATTTTTTTTGTTGAGAATGGATGCCAAGGCAAATATGCCTATGACCATGCCATCAACAAAATGTCAGATGGTCATCCCAAATGGGAAACCCTAGCTGTAACCTTACCTAGCATCCATATGACATTTTCCCTCTACAAATCTGATTTGATTACAAGAGTGAAAGAACATTCTTTGACCAATGCCATACATTTGCATTGAATGACTTGTGTGGTTGAGTGCAAGGAACACATAATCGCCCACGAAATCTGCTGGAAATGGCATCTTGGAAGTGCAGTGCGCTAGAAAAAAGGTCCTACCAATATTAAATGAAGTATGGACACCGTACAAGCTTATAGATTCGCACCAAAATTCTGTAAACTCCATTAGAGAATGTGCTTGGATCAAGTCATGGCAACCAAAATGGTGGTTGAGCTTTGATGGGGGTAGCTAAAACTCATTTTCATCATTTTTTGCTTGTTGCAAACTTTTAACCCCCCTGCGGATGCAAAAAACTGACCTCGATAAGGAACAAACACATGTATGAAATTGCGACCTCATTGGGTGGAGAAAACAACTTAAAAAGCCCCTTCAGAAAATTGGCATGCATTTGCGTGTGGAAAACTAGCCTCCATCAGGACATATCCGGATAACATCGTAAACTTTACAAGGTTGGATGACCATCAAACACCTACAATGCCCATCCCATGGAAAAGTGGCTTCCATTGGGATGAGGCAGGAATTACACCCCTATCGGGTCATGTGGAAAGTTCATATCAGATCACTTGCAAAAAAACTTCATAGCACAATGGTCTTCAACAACTACATGCAAGTTGGAAGGCTCCATTAGGATTACACAAAACCAATACTTAGTCAAAATATCAACATTTAAGGCCTTTGCAGGGAAATGAAGTGGAATTGCATATTTGCAGGGAAAATCCAATAGGACAGGATAGTGCGGGCAATCAGCTTCCAAGTGAAACATGTGGAAAAACCAAGTGCATCTACCAAGTTCAATAGATTTGTTTTGGATAGAAATTCCCGCAAGTGACATCAGTAAAGATGATGTCAGCATGAGATCATTAGAGAGGGATGAGATGGAAATGAGAGCTTCGAATATGGTCACATCATCATGACGTAAGCATGGTGGGATGACGTCAGCATAATGTCATCCTGGTACAAATGTGGGGAAATGATGTGGAATTGGTTTGCGGGAGAAGTCATTTGAACTGGATAAAGAAATTTGAAAAAGTGAAGTTCAAATGGAAGAGGAAAGTTTGCAAAAAGAATGTTGTGGAGAAAATGAAGTGAACTGGACAATTGCATACGAAAAGAGTTCACGTGAAAATTCTTGTAGAAGAGAAGATGACATCATGAGGGTGAGCGTGGGAAGATGAGGTCCATCATTATGCAAAACCTTTACGTAGTATATTTCAAAATAACTGTGATTGCAGGAGAAAATTTTGCAAGTGGAAATTGGGAGAAAACTATTGGGATGTGGAAATGAGCCAGTTCACATGAAAACACCCACAAGATTGGGTGGGGTGAACTTTTCCAAAAAGTCGAAACTCCCAAGTAAATAGGAGGAATGGGCAATAAGGGAAGTCTGGATGGATGATGGGTTTCACAAAGTCGACACTTAGTCAATTTTTACTATTTAAGACCTTTGTGGGAAACCAAGTGGAACTGCACATTTGCGAGGAAACAAACTTGGTCTGGATGGAATGGGAAAACTTGCATGGCAATAAATTTTTCCCCTTGGCATATTTTGGAAAACTTTAGAAAGCAACTAGGCCTTCATTGATATCTCAGATCGGTTATAAACTTGGGAAAAATGGCCAAGGCACCAAATAAGACACAAAATTTTGGATTGCCAATAGGATATTTAGAGAAATTGGCGAAGGAAAGACAAGTGCGTGAGATGAAGAAGGTAGCATAAAAGAAGTCTATGTAGAAGAACTTGAAGAATTAGTCAACTGATCATGAAAACAATGTAGAGAGATAAGGAAAAAACATTCAAGAGAGTGAAAAATTGAATGATAGAATCTTCTAACAACAATAAAGGTGGTTCATGCATATAAAGAGAGTGAAACCTTTCACTTGGGAAGCAACATTGGTCATGTAAGAGTGTGAGATGTTAGCAATAGAAATCGAGATCAAGTTTTTGGAGGTCTTATCCATGATAAATAAGTAAATAGCACTAGAGAAAGGTTGGCACCAATTTATGTGGCATAGCCATTGCTAACATACAATTACTAATGTTGAAGGAGTCGTCAACTAGTAGACCTAAAAGATCACCAAAGCAAGGTTAAAGAGGGGCTAAGTGTTGAAGATTGTAGATTGTGATGGACAAGTGGTTGATAGTTGGTCAATTAGCAGCCATGTGTCATAGATTGAAGGACTGCTGACATGTAGCAATATATAGAAGATAGTTGTTGTTTAGTGTTGGACCTTGTATGCTGGTAGCAAAAATCTAGCTTGTGGGATGTTTTTTAATGACCTTGTATGGATGATTTGGATGTGTTGTCCCTAATTTTTGACTTGTTAAAAATTGGGATAACCAATAAAATTTTTGATAAAATTTGAAGATTTTCTTTTCTAAGGCACATATTACGAGTGCAAAGATTTGCAAATCTCAATTTTAGGTCTATAGTCCTTTGGGTTACCACTTTTTACACTCGTCCGTTTTTATGAAATTCTGAGTCATTTTTAGTGTGTTTTTGGTCAATTTCGGGTTTTTTTGACATCATTGCAAGTAGGAGTTTTTGAGCTTCACTGCAAGTCAATAATAGGAACTTTTTGTGTCTATTGCAAGTCATTTTGCTTTTTAATTTTCTTTTTAATGTCCTTTGTAAGAACTTTCTGAAGCACTTGCAAGTGCAGGAATTTTTAAAGTTCTTTACAAGTTACTTTTTCTTTCAAAGCACTTGCAATCACTTATAAAAGTTCCGATTTTCACTTAAAGCACTTGTAACTACTCTTAAAAGTTCCAATTTCCTTTATTTTGCTTGCAATGGCACTTAAAAAACCCGATTTCATTTTAAAGTCACTTGCAAATGCTTTGAAAAGGTCCGATTTCATTTTGAATGACTTGCAAAATGCTTGTAAAAGTCCGATCTCTCTTTTGAGTGATATTTTTACTTGCTTTGAGCTCTCAAAAACCCGACGCCATCCATGAATGGAGCAGTTTGAGTTCTAGTTCGCTTGTCTACCTCATTCTATGCAGATTTTGTAGATCTATAAGCAGAAAAATCGGATTCTCAGCTGCAATAAATTGAGTTATCTTCTTTGCTAAGTTTATTTGTCACGCCTAGGGTTTCTTCTTCTTCTTTTAGTCTGCAATCTTTGTTACAGGTATGTCTTCTTTTCTTTTCGTTGTTTCTTCTTATTTTAAATGCTTGTATGTCGTTTTTGTTTGATATTTATCTCTTTAAAACGTTTTTTTTTTGTTAAAAATCTTTCATTTAAGAAAAACGCATTTTTATTGTTCGCATTCCATTTGCCATCACCTTCATTTCAGTAAGAACGTCATTGTATATGCTACACATTTATCATTGCTCGCCATCATTAAAACATGTTTTCTTCCCACCCCATTTCAAAAACACGTTTTTTCTGCATTTCTCTTGCTATCGCCTCTCATCTCACAAAACGCATTTTCCCCTCTTCATATTTCATTTGCTATTCTCACTTGTTCGTTCCATACATTTCCAGCCAAAAACGCGTTTTTCTCTTATATGAAAACATTTTTCTTATCATTTCATACGCCTCCATTCAAAAAAAAAAAAACATGCTTTATACACAAAAACGCGTTTTGTTTCCATTCCATATACCTTCATTTGTAAATGCGTTGTTACTTTTCCATTCCATACGCCTTCATCTTCCACATCAGCTGAAAACGCCTTTCATAATGCCTTCATTTTCCAAAACGTGTTTTGCTGTTATTGGCTGAAAACGTTATTCACATTCTTTTCTATGCTAAACGCGTTTTTCTTCATATACCGTTCATTTCCATCTCATTTGTATATCATATGCCTCCATTTTTACTATCAGCTGTGAATATTTATATCTCCTTTCATTCTATATTCATTTATCCTTCCATTTCATGATCCCATTTCCATTGTCTTGAAAAGAAGAAAAAGATATAAAAAATGATGCCTTTTGAAACAAATCGGGTTTTTGTCCATCCATTGCAAGTAGGAAGTTTCAATATAGAATGCAAGTTAAAAGTTTTCATAATTCACTTGCAATGACTTCCCAAAATCCCGACATGCACTATTCACTTGCAGCCAACCCTCAAAATCCCGAAATGCCTTATTAATGCCTAAAAATCGGACTTTTTGACCTTGACTGCAAATGCAAGTTAAAAGTTCTGACTTGCACTTTTTAAAGTTGCAATCTAACTTTTTCATTCGTCAGGAAAAGCACATGTCCCTTTCACTTATAATCAGCCTTCAAAAACCCGAAATGAGTTATAATGCTCATTTTCTGCCCTCATATAGCCAAAACACAATTTTGAGTTAAAGCCTTCGCCATGTCTACGCTTGTAAATGTTGATGACGTCTTAACCTTATGGAACTTTCATCGCAGCCTTGCAGATTCTTGTTCGATGACGGAGGAACTAGCTTCTCCACCAAACAAAAAGATGAAGTACAAATACGACAAGTATTAGAATGAGATTCCTCCTTCTGATGTTGTCTCTAACATTGAAGAAGTCAGAGATATGGAGATTGGACATGTTGACATGTTCGAGTTTCTGAAGAGAATTGAGAAATCAACTTCTCATCATATGCAGTTACTGTTGAGAAGTCATATTCATTTGGTTTCCTCTTTTCCTGTTGCTGACCTAGAGCTAGAGTTCGTCCTTGCATGCGCAACTCACTTTGACAGAGAATCCAGAACCATTATAGATGATGATGGTAATGTGGTCATAAGACTTGATCCAGAAACCATTCACAGGATTTTCAGAGTTCCAGATTCACCAGTGTATTCAGATATTTTAGTAAAGAGTGCTCTAGACCATTATGAACAGAAGAAAGAAGATTGTATACAGCATATCAATACTAAATGGCTTTTGAAGCGTTGGACTTGTGTGTCTCGATTGCCCAAGCTGTATCAATCTGAATTCAAAGAAGAAGTCAATGATATTATCACACTCTTGAGCAGGATAATGGGGTTGAAATTCTCTAATGTCTTTGAGAAGTGGATGTACAAATTCATAGTGGTGATTAGGAAGGCACAACACCTAATTTTTTGGGGTGAAATAATCAGTGATAGTTTATGTGAGCAGCTTGCACAAGTTCCTGCCACGCTCACATTTTATATGAATTCCTATCGGGTTTACATAGCAGCTTCATTGAGGCAATTTCCAGGTCTTTCTACCGTAGGAGATAGATCTCTTGTTCCAGTTTGGGAGTACTATGACCAGCTGCCCTTGAGACCAAGCAGGATTCATTACAGAAGAGTCCAAGACGCATTCTTTGGTCACTTCATGTGCCTATTTGACAAGACCTTGCAGAACAACAAAGTATTTGATGCTACTTGGAAAAAGGTCAATGAATATGGTTGTCTTTTCCTCCAGTTTCCTACTTTTACTTATATGAGGGTTGGCTGTTTTGAAGATCAGCCATACATGCTTCCGAGATATCCAACTAATAAAATTAGTCTAATGGAGCTTGCAAGGCAGTTGATGATAGTACATGCACGACAAGCTGTACAACATAAAACTGGAGTAAGTATCTCGTCCATAATCCATTGCAGATTGGGAGATACTCCTTGACATCTACCTCAAAGGCAAAAGCTATGGAAACCGAGATTCAGGAGATCAAATTAAAAAGATTCAAGGCAAGAGCAGATTTTGATTACAGAGGAATGAAATACAAGATAAAGAGGGCCTTCACTCATGTACATCGCCTTGAAGATATTTGGGCAGATCTGAACAGAAAATGACATCTATAAAATGGACTATTGCAGGCTCACTCTTGAACATATTATAGATCTTAATTTGACCTTGATCCCAGAAGGAGTGATTGATGACGGGCAGATTTTAGATCCAGAATATGAAGAACAAAGGGTTGCTGACGCTTCTATTCCAACAATACAATGGTCTAATAAAGAATCAGTTTCTATCTTTAACAGATTTCAGTCAGTCTTGGCAAATACTAATTCTTGGCTCAAGAGTATAGGCATCAAAACTATAAAAATCAGGGTTAATAATGATGATGATTCAGCTGGACCTGTTGGATTGAAATCAGAAGTTAGAGACAAGTCCAAGGAAGGTGCTTCTTCTTCAAGAACCAGAATCAAGCTGAAAGTCAGCCATGCTGTAGAAAAACCTTTGGAGAAAACAACATTAAAAGGAAAGGAGGTTAAAGAGACGCAGATCTAAATCATCGATCAGCAAGAAGGAGAAGGTCTTCAGTTTCCTACTACTCTAAGTATAATGTCTCCACATATTGATGCTGCACTAGTATCAATATTGTCTCCTATGTCTCAATTTGATAGTGATGTTGATTCCTTCTCAGCGGTTTACATTCCTCCTATTGAAGTTGCTCTTCATACATCAACTTCATCAACAGTGATTGCCTCTATAGAGAACATACATGATAATCTGGAGAATGTTTTTGATGCTAATCCGATGTATTCAATGACATCACAGATAACACTTCCAAAAATAGATACATCTGCTGCAAGTTTTGATTGTTTTATGGCTAACGTTGATCACAATATGCCATCCAGTCAAGCTTTTGTTGCGATTCAAACTGAGACATCTCCTAGAGTAACAACTGTGGCTCAAAATGAATCTGTTTCTGCACAAACCACGGTTGCTGTTTCAAATACAGATACATTGGATTTTCCTCCATGGTTGAGTTCAGTCACTCTAAAGAGAAAGAAATAGGCAATTTCTCCATATGTATTTGATTTCCAGCAGTTGAAGAGATCAAAGCCAAAAGTTGCAAAGAAGGCTAAAACAGTTTTACGGGTAGTTATGGACATCAACAGAATAAAATATGCAGAAATAGCTGAACCCCTTGTAGACAAGTCACCAGAAGAGATGCAAGTATCTGATTACAAATTCACAAGGGTGGATTTAGGCAAGCAAACACATGTTGGTATGATGCAAGACGCCCAAAATTCAGTAACTGTTTTGACACATAGGTACAATGAACTTTTGTCAAAGAAGGAAAAGCTGAAAGAGGAGAATGTACAACTTGTTTCGGTAATTCAAAATATTGCCAACTCTTCAGAGCAAGTTAATCCATTAACTTCTTTCACTTCTGAAGAATCAGTTAAGCAATTGGAGAAAATTGCACAAAAGGCTAAAGCGGTTGATTCTTGGGTAGCACAGCTGATTGATCAAAGCATACCAGTAATTGAAAAGACTTTACAAATTTTGAATAATGTCAGAATAGCAAGAGTAAAGATGAATCAGACGTTGGAAGCTTTCAAGCAAAGTCTGGATTCACTTGAAAAATATTTAAAAATTTGGCATGAGATGGATCAAGTCAAGCTAGAAATTCTATGCAGCAATTCAATCATATCAAACAGAGAAAAATACATAGAATTTGAAGAACTCATGACAAACAAGTCATTGGTTATTCAAGATCTTATCAAAGATGTCCAAGCTACACTAGAAATGAGTGGCGAAGTTGAGCAAGACATCCTTTCTAGCTTTGAGAAAATCCCTTGCAGAATTTTAAATCATGAAGGACAATTACTTGCAACTGATGTGGTCACTACAGAAATGGCAACAAACCTTCGTCAAGAGCTAGAATTTGAACAGTTTACCATGGCTTCAATTAACAAGTTTGTTAATCATCGAATGATCCTTGATAAGATGCAAACTGTTTATGAAGAGCATAAAGAAACAACAATAAGATATTTTGATGTAATCTTGAAGACTGTTGTGGTTGCCAAGAACACACCAGGCCCCGATCCAAATGAGTTGCAGGAAATTATCAGCAGATTTCAGTCTTTCAAAGCTAGGACTGAAATGGACTAAAATGTATTATCTTTATGTATTTTTTTTTCGACAAACTACATGTAAAAACAAATTTTGTAATCGCAAGTGTTTCTTTCACTTGCAGTTTTGTAAATTGTCATTACATGTAATTAAGTTACAAGTCAAAATAATTTAGGATTGTAATTTTGAATAAGTCAATTGCAAGTAGTTGGTGGTTGAGAGAATTTCTCAAGTTAGTTGGGATCCTCCCACCTTTTTCTCATGACCTCTCTCCTATAAATACTTGAGAGGGTCCTTTGTAATCATATATCTTTTTGGCAAGCAAGAAAATTCTGCAGGAATTTGTACTCATAAAGACTTTGAGCTTTATAGCTATAAGTTGTTCTTTTTCAAGTAATATCAAAGAGTTAGAAATTTCAGACTTAGTGTTGAAGTCCTAATTTGCATCCATTGTGTTCTTATGTCATTTTGGAGCATTACTTTGTGATTATGTGAAGATTGTGGAAGATTGATAGGGAGAGTTCAATTGAAATATTTTCAGACTTTGTGTTGTGAATATTGAAGATTGAATTTATAATTTAGAAGCTAAGAAGAATTGCAAGTTTTTGTGCTTGTAACGATTCCCTTTCATAGTAGTTAATAGATACATCATACTTGCAGACTTTGTGCTGTCTTATGCTGTATATTATCATTAGAATTATCTTTCAAAAGGGTAGATAGGATTGCAGATTTTCAAGAGTTTGTGCTTCAAACTGTTTTCCCATCCCGAAGGAAGTGACCGAAGTCTTTGAGCTTTCAGGAAACTTCATTTCCTTTTTACTGATTTTATTGCAAGCTGCTGTTAAAGTTTATTTAAAAGTTCATATTACCTTTCTGAAAAGAGAAAAGAGTTTAATCTTTCCTGAAACAAGAGAAAAGATTATCGTTCCACCCATATTTGTTTTTAATTAGTTAGATAGGGGGAGCCTTCCCTTAAATAGGAGAGTTTAACTCACACATTGTGGCTGAAACCACCATTTTGCTAAACCTCTCAAGTTTGCAAAATATTCAACTAACAGGATGGACACACAAGGGACATGAGGAGACACCGTATAGATTGGTCGTTGGAGACATGTCTAGTAGACTCGTGTGCAGTAGAGAGCAATTGGTAATGATGAATTATTTTCTGTGGAATGTTGCCAATTAGCATTGGTATTGTAAGCATAAGGGCAAGGGATGGGGATTTAGACTAAGGAATGGGATAACACTGGTTGCAGATTGCGATGTGTACTCCTTTATATGACATAGTACAATTTTGTTGTGTCTGTGTTTCTCTCGTGTTGTTTCTGCAATGCACAATGATAGTTAGTCTCTAGCCTTTACGAAGACAGTCAAACTTAGATTTGGGACCTTGGTTTTAATAGCTGATGGTTAGCTGGGACATCTGCAATTCTAGACTGCATAAGAAGAGAGCCAACATGTTTCTTGGCATTTTATAAGCATTTCATGACATTAAATTGATAACTTTTTCTTCATATGTCCAAAACGACATTATATGTATATAATTAAAAACCACATTGCATATGCAACATGTTTCTGAGTTTTTACTGTTTATTGTTACATGAAGTAAAATAAAGTATGATACTTGCCATGAAACAACAAACCTTGCCATTAGTACTTCAATGCAATTTATTTTTTGTATGAAGAATGTTCATGATTGTTAATATCATTCTTTGGTATATTTTACAGATTGATGCCCGTGGCTTGCCCTTAACTTCAGAGACACTATCTTTACTTCCTGCTTTCTCATCAATAAATGTCAACACAAATGATACAGACAATTCACATTCTTCATCTAAAGTTGCATGTGCACCAGAACTTGCAAAAACTGGGCTAGGTTCATCAGCTGCTATGACAACAGCTGTGGTTGCAGGCATCCTTCATTATCTTGGAGTTGTTAATGTCCCTGCTAAATCTTGTGCAAAATATGCAGATAAGATGACAGATGCTGATTTGGATTTAGTACATGCTGTGTCTCAGACAGCCCACTGTGTAGCCCAAGGAAAGATTGGCAGTGGATTTGATGTTAGTGCTGCTGTCTATGGGAGTCAGCGCTATGTCAGATTTTCTCCTGACATTCTTTCTCCAGCTCAGGTTTGCCATTTATATCTACTCTCTTTGTCTAATGGACACATGATTGTTATGGATGAATGTGCTTCCTTGACAAGACTGCTCACTGCTTTTGACGTATATGCATTGCAGTTGTTTGAAAAGCTTCATGACAAAGAAGCCTGGCATAACTAGCAAGTAATAATACTGGGGATATACTTAACCAGGATTTTTATTTTTAGAATTAAAATTGACTGTGACTTGACTTTAGGATGGACAGTAGAAAGACGACAAGATGTGAGTGGTGGTCAACGAGGAGGGACTCCAAATAGATGTTGAAGAACATCAAACCTTTCCTGGACAGTGAGCAATAATATAAAAGATTAATAAAAGAATTTTGGCTATTTCTAATTCCTTAGATCAGATGATATTTAAATATTTCTTTACCAATAGGAAAATAAAAATAAGAAGAAATGGACCAATATTGAAGATGAGGCCGTAATTGCAATAATAATGAAAATTCATTTGGATGCACTAAAGTTTGTGGATCCAATACCTCTAGTGTTCCACTATCACTTTCATTGGGATCTTTTGGATTTGAATTGATTCATTACCTTTCTAAGTGTGAGGTCTGCCCTGATAGCTTTCGCAGGTTCACTGACCAGTTCAAATCTTACCGTTTTTCCTTTTATCTGCTTTCCTTGGTTCTGATGCTTTAAAAGAAAGAGATTTTTTGGGTCCTCTCTGCCTGCTTTGGTGACGAAAGTTCTACCTTTTGATAAAATTTGTTGCAGAGATTGAGTTACTTCTACATGTCTCATATTGTTGCTATTTTCTGAGTAGGGTATTCTCAAGTTTCCAATGTTCGAATCACAAAATTTTGTGTGTATGGGGCTTTCACTTCCATGTTATCCCTTTTGGTTATTTTGAGATAGTCAGATCTATATTGTTGGCATGAGGCTTTAACATTTCTTCCAATTTTGAGTTTGAGGATAATAAAACTAAAATCTACAATTCTCCTTCATTTCTTTTGCTATTTCTTCCTTTGGATCATCAATAGAATAAGAAGCGTTAAGAATTTTAAAAGGATTTGAGGTTTTGAAGACTTGCTTGGTATTGAAGGTACTAGCTGGCTTTGCATTTAAAGGGTGGATGCTCATCCCTTTTCTGTTCTTTTCATCTTGAGGCTCATCCCTCATATTTTTGTATTTGGAACTTTGGATCATTTTTGTGCTGTGATTGATCATGGATCCTTGAGTATTTTTATTGGAATGTTCCCATGATTTGCTGCTGATAGCTGAGTCCTGTAGTTCTTCCAGCTTTTGGAATCCCTTCACTTTTATGCTTTGAGTCTAGGCAGACTCCACCCAGATCACCGTGTTGGTGGCATATTCTGCACCGAATGGGATGCTCCTATAATCCAGAGGTTGTTTACAATCAATACCTCCTAGATCTAACAAAATCCCTTTGGGAAAAGGTTCTTCTAAATAGATCTTTGTTAATAAATATTCAGGCATAATTGATCATTCCTGTCTGTTTAGTGATCTCTGAAGCCCCTATATATTCTCTAATTGCATTTCCAATCTCTCTATCTTTCTTCTCCCCAAAATCTGCTTTGGCAGAAGATGCAATCCAGCCAAGATTGGTACTGTACTTGGCAGTTTTTTTGGTACAAATAAAATATTGGGTCCATGGTTTTATGAAGAAATCTGCCTTATTTTCAAACCATGTGCCTCTTGGGAAAATTCTCTATAGTATTTGAGATTGTGCCTAAAATAGCCTCTAGGTGTCATCAATGTCAATGCAACCTGTTGATTTCCGTTGATTATTTTGTCATGCTCTTTAGAGTTTTTTTGGACTTGGCATGATTCAATAAATCAACAGATTTGGGATTTGTTTTTGAAGTATCATAATCTTTGTTCTACCTTTTCTATTGAGAATTTTGACTATTTAAGGAATTGCTGTTACATCCCAAATTGTGACGTTACTATTTACCATTACTAGATAGAGTAAAATGTGAATTTTGGAGGTGAATTAAACCTTGTTTTCAATATGAATGTTGTTTCATTTGATGTTATTCTTGGTGAAACACTGCATAAAGGAGAATAAAAGGTTATTGATTTTTGAATAATCTAACTTTTGAGATGTTTCATGTATATTGCTTTGTTGTGAGCATATGACTTCCGTTGTTGTGGGGTAAACCCACAATAGTGGGTTACAATTTTTCAAATGAAGAAAAATTAGAAATGCTCATCAAAAAATTTAAAATGGTTTACCCCTTCTAATGAAAGGGGTTCGAATGAACCACCCCCCTTCTAATGAACCCCCCTCCCTTCTAATGAACCCCCTTTTGCACAATATAAGGGGGGTTCGAATGAACCCCCTTCATTAGAAGGGGGAATCTAATGAACCCCCTTTTTTCACCTTCCCCTCCACCATTTCAAAATTTATTCATTTTTTTTTACTATCAAAGCTTGGGAAGGAGGTGCAAATGGAGTCAACTTGATAAACCAAGTTGGATGATTGTAGTGATCGAAACGTGCTTTCCAACGACTATAAATTTAATATATTTTGTTTTTATTTTATATTTTATTTTTTAGTTTTACTGTACATAGGTTTTTCACCGAACATCAAGTTCGATGAAAAATCATTGTGGAAAAATAGTAAATTTGAGGAATTTTTTTTTGAAAAAATATATATCCACTAGGTATTGATGTCCTCATTCTAACAAAAAAAAAAAATTGAATTTCAATACATACCAAAAAAGTTATGCGAGCCGAAGTGCACCTATGTTTAAATTATAAATGTTTTGACTTCAAAACTTAATTAAAAGAAAAATATTCAACAAAATGCTATGAAACAAAATGAAAGAACTAGATGCTTGTGTTACCAACCTAAATTCAAAAGAATTAGAATTTTATCCTTTGTAGAAAAAAAGTTATGCGTGCCGAAGTACACACCACTTTTTAAAAATGTTGTTTACTATTAAAAACTAGTTATCAAAGGAGACGTAAAAAAATTACAATTTAATTTCAATTTTTTTTTTAAATACATTTAAAATTTACAGAAAAAATCTCACAAATCACTAGTTTACATCATTTTCAAATTCCTAATAGTTTACCTACTATAAGTGTCAGAAAGTGAAGTTTTCTCTGAAAATGTTGATTTCAATGTCAAGTTTGGCCAAAAAGTGTAACCCATTATTGTGGGATGACCCCGTGTCGTGATGTGCAGGAAAGAGGATCATTCCTCCAGGCAGAGGAGAAATATCACTCGGGGGGGAGCTTGGTCGGGTAAACAGTAACGAGTACCAATTGAATATACCCACACATTCCTTAGACTGAGTAAGCTAAGTCAGTTTGTTGAAGTTATGGGTAAGTCATCCGTAGGCTTGTATGTTGACATTAGGAGTCTTGTCTACTTCTGTGTGCATGTATAAGTGATGCTTGCCAGTGTAACTGTTTATGAAATTATGTTACTGGTTAGGAGGTGGGCATGTATATATGTATATAGTATATACACGTATCCATAAGTATATTCATGTCGATACAAACATATGAGAGCAAATGGATATGCTCGTATGAGTGCATCGATATAAATACACTTATGAATACGTATACATAGAGGAAAATATACAAGCAAATATACATGTATACATACCCACAACCAACCTGATGTATATACGTAAATATTAATAATATTATATTGATATTGCCTCGGAATTTACATATACACATACATGGATACATAGGTACGTATATTGAAAGTATGCTGATTGGCTTGCAATATACGTACTTTGCAATTAAATATGTATGTATGTATATATATATATATATATATGTAAAGGTATATATTTAATATTATATAATATATATAAATATAGATTTTACAAAATATATACATATGTATATAAGTTTATTTAAATTATAAAATTTAAATATATATACATAGATATATATTAATGTAAAATAGAACTATACTAAATATATATTAAATATAATAAAATAAATATATAAATATATATATTACTTCTTGAAATAAAAGAATGGAAATCGATATAGTTTTAAAAGGCACTTTATTTAAATATCATAAAGTGAAGAGTTTAAATCGATTCAAGATAACATGAAGTTTAAAACTATTGAAAATGATTTATTTCATTGGCCAAATTAAAGCACTCTAAATGCAACACATTTTTGAGAATAATCACGTGAAAACATTACAAGGAGGAAATATTGCATTGGAGGACTTTAGCAAACATTTGAAAGTTAAAAAAATAAATGAAGCCTGCATTGGAAGAAATATTGTACCTGAGCGCACAGGATGAGAGAATTAGTTTGAAGAAAAATGATGGTTGCTGTTCTTCAAGCCACAAATAAATGGCAAGGTGGAAATCGCGCTGTATTGACCTTTTCGCCTGAAATAAACTCTCAAAAAAGATTGTTGCAAATGGCAACCTAAATGCAAGACGTTTGAAGAGGTGTCGCTTCATCATTTTCCTCCATGTGCGAGTTTGAATCTTTCCTAGTTTGCTGTCACTGTAAGAGGTCGATTCACCTCAGGGGATTGCCACATTTCATTAAGGAATTGTTCAAAGTTCTGTTCTGGTTGTTTACATGCCTGGGAATGTGGATTTTGTTGAGTAGAGGACTCTATAAAAGGCCGCCCAGGCCATTCTTCTTCACTACCTTTGGAAATTCAAAATTACTCATATTTCTTGAGAGTTTATAATTTCCGAGTGCATTCCTTCTGTGAGTAATCAAATTACCTAAGAGTCTTTCATATTCTCTGAGTTTCCATATTTCCTGAGTGCATTCATACGGCTGAGAGTGTCTTATTTATGAGAAAGAGAGTCCCTTCTATTTCCTAAGTTTACATATTGCCTAAGAGCAACCATTTTGCTGTGAGTAATCACCAAATCTGTGAATTGAGGATATCAATTTCTGAGTGTTTATAATTGAGGAGAAGAGGCACCTGTGAGTAAAGCTGAGAAGCGAAGTCTGCAATTTGAAGAGGAATTGCCAGTCATTCATGGTGCTGAGACATCTTCTTGAAGGAAGCTTTGGGAACAGGCATGGGATACTCTTCTTCTATCTAATCAATTCTTGGTTATTTAATTTAAACGAAATTTCTGTGTTTACTGTTGTGCATAGGTTGAATGACAATAATAGTTGTATTTCTGTGTGAAAGAAAGAACAAGCTGTTTTAAGAATTGCTTTACCTATTTGTACTTAGGAAGCAAACTGTATAAAGGTTAAAGGTTGCATATTGAGTGAATTGCATTACTGGTATGATATCCATATAAGGAGAGTATGTGGAAAGTAGATACTAAATACTAGGACGGGGATGATAGCATCAATACAAGTACAATCCACAGCTTAAGTTAATAAGATTGACTTAGTGAAGCTTATGTAACTCCTAGGATTTTGATTTCTAAATAGGAGAGGATTTTGAGTCTACTTGTTATGCTTTTCATTTCTAGTAGATTAGCATGAAGTAGGATGTCTAGGGTACGTACTACCCCAGAAGGACTAACCTACCGTAGTGTAAGAAAGCCTTAATGCAAATTGGCCCTGAGAAGTGTTTATGATAGATGACCTTCATTCGAAGTACTGAATGAGAATACTTTGGCCAAAGTAGTGAAATGTACAACATCCACGTAGGTGTGAGATAGTTGAGACTACACTGTCAGTTCATTGTGATACCGAAGTATATACTAGTTCAAGAGATGCCATATGCACAAGACCTAGTTATGTAGGAACACAACACTATGCTCAGTTGGTAATTGTTAAAGGATACCCTACCAATCTCTTTTTCGAAGGGAGGGCCATCTATCTAACGATAGGTGTGCGGGGGACTGCATTATAAGTCCATGGTTGGCGGAAAAGCGCTCGAGTGATGTTTCTCCTCCACAGCAAGCGGCCGATGTACCAAGATTTGAAAGGACGCACACCTGGACCTTCTTACTGCTATTTGTTCTAAAGCTCATTGAAGCTATGTTAGTTAAGGTATGTATTCTTGTTTCATGTACTTGTGAAATTATTATATTGAAACGAAATCTTTATTGCAAATTAATATGGCAACTTGTTCATGTTTTATCAAGAAAGAAAAAGAAATTTTTTATTGCAATGTCATGTTAACACGTTTACATACTTGTAGGATGTAAAATATGGAAATTTTACTTTACGCAAGAGATAGGTTATTACAATTTCCATCATTTGGTTGCAGCTGTTAGCCATTTTAGGTGGGAAATTAGGCTTTACTATAGATTCCTTGGCATTGTAATTTCCCCTTTGCAGGCATAAGCGCTAGTTACAGACACAGCCTATTTTAATTCTCGTAAGCTAATTGAGAGGAAAAAAGGGAATAATTAATTAATTAAATTAAGTTGTCTAAGTTTGGGTGACTTCTATTTAATTAATTATTTTATTTATAAAGTTGAACAATTGACTTGAAAAGTGACTTTATGTGGAGTCAAAATATAAAGTTAAAATTCAAAAGTTGCTAAAGTGGGAAAATAAATAATATTTTATTATTTTTGAGAAAAAAGTGTATAAAGAGAGGAAGGGGAAAGGAAAAAAAGGCATTCATGGTATTTTCATTTTACAAACCCTAGTTTGGAGAAGAGAACAACTATTCATCTTCATCCTAAGACATAAAACCTATAGCGAAATTGGTTTCAAGAACAAAAACCCTCCTAGCCAATCTATAGGTGGATTCACAAGTGATTTAAATGATTGGAATTCATTTTTAATTTGACAAATGTGCTAAGGTTAAAGTTTATGAAATACATTTGTTTGCAAATAGTAATTGATTTAATTGAGAATAGAGGTTGGGAGATTATTGGGCAAGTTTGTGATGTCCATTTCCTAGGCAGTTCAGTATGGTGGACGGTTAGCCTATTTAGCGGATTCTTGTAGGTTAATGTCTTAGGGTTAGGGAATCCTTTGGAGTCAGTTTGGTCTTGTAGGATGACATTATTAGATGTTTATTTGGTTACTGGTGGTTGACTTAGTGAAATGCCACTTTCTGGATTGGTTTTGGGTGTTTTCTCCAACACTTAGTATTTTTAGTAAGTCCTTTTTGGGCACCAACTAAGCCAGTTGTCAATGTTGCTATTTTTAATGTGGTCCGCAGATATAGCGTTGGGTATTATTTCGATGTTGATATAATCCAATGGATTTAAATTAAATAACGATAAGTTATCAATTAATAAAGTTAAATTAAAGATTTGACTGTGTCGTTATTTTAAATTTTAGGGACTATATGGTGTTCACTTAAGTGAAAATGTTTTAAATTAAATGAACGGGACCTTTTTGGTTTTGGATGCCACATTGGGAAATAAAAAGGTACTTTTAAATTAAATCAAAAGGAAAAAAGGCAAAAAGGGGGCGTGGCTTTTGGAGGGATATAAAAGTGTTTTTGAAGAGTTCATTGGATATGGTTGAGGATTTTAGAGAATACACTTTGCTGGTTGAACTTTTTCATCTAATGGCTTTGTGAGGACGTCAACCCTTGTAGGGGACATCTTCTATGTTGGTGAAAGATCCAATCTGGAAGATTTATTGGTGATTTTCAATCAGAAATCATAGTTGGGCTTCATTGTGGTTTGATAGTTTCAATTTTAGCAGAGGCTGATTGGAAGGACTGTTATGAGTGTTTGATAACAGCAGATTGAAGACCTTAAAAACTCAGAAAGTTCCCTTGCTAAGTAGGCTGTACCATTCCCAAGTAGGTCGTACAGTTGCAAGGTGGGATGTGTGGAACCTAGGTTTGGCTGCTGGGTTTTGTGACTGCAAATTGGAAGGATTGATGGCGCCCAAGGTTGAAGGACACTCAACAACCTTGAAAGTAGTGAAACAACAAGTTTTTGAAGAGTTATCTGCATCTTTGCACCTCCAGTTTGTTGGTTGCAGGTACAAAAAATTGTCAAAGTCTCCTCAATTTTCTGGGTATGTTGAAATTAAATATGTAAAATCATCTTATGAATTGGGTTGCCCTTGCAATTGAGAAAAAACACATTTTCTGATCAAGAAATAAATTTGGAACTTTTTGCTCTTTGTATCTCTGAATATTGTGAAATTTCTGAGTTATTCATTGCTGTGATCTACTTTATTTCTGTTCATCATTGTTCAAAACACACCTTTTGCATTTTCGTCTTCTTTTATCTAAAAACACATAAAAACAAAACAAAAAAAGGGCAAATTGAGGGCGTATGGTATAGTGGTATTAGAGCAATGTATCTTGCCATCCTAGAGGGTTTTTGGGAAAATAGTGTTATGACAGCTGAATGAGTAATGCAGCAATATACCCATCATTATAATTTGAGAAGGAATAGGTCAAACACTAGTCTTGAGAGCGAACCAGAGGTAGACCCTTTTGCAGGTTTTGAGATGGGTGATAGGGAGTAGCAAAAACCTAGCACTAGGGAAATATTGAATGACCTAGCTAGAGGGCAGCGTGAGTTGCAACAGAGTTTAGCACAAATGGTGGCCTTAATGAACCAATAAATGCTTTGGAACAACAACAACAATCAGGGGAACAATGCTAGAAACAATGGTGGGAACAATGGGGGTCACAATGATGGTAACGGAGGGCATGACAAGAATAATGGTAATGGGGAAGGTTTAGTGAATGACAGAGGCACAAATCAGCCAACTAGAACTAGAACAACCAATTCTAGGCCATTAATGCCTAATTTCCCACCAAGGATTGATCATCGAGTTGGGGCAGAGCCCACCCAATAGGAGCTATAGGATTAGATTTTACAGGATTGGAGAGATTTAGGGTTGGAGTGTCAAGTTGAGATACCTTTTCGTGATTACATGGATCTTAGAATGAAAAATAGACCACATAGGGGTGGTAGAAAGCATCATAAGGAGTTGCAGAGAAAGGTGGGTAAGCTATCAATTCTATACTTCGATGGCTCCTGGAAGACTACAGCTAGGGCATGGGTTCAAAAGCTTGACACATACTTCCAGCTTAACCCAATGAGGGAGGATGGGGCTATCAAATATGCAGCTATACATTTGGATTGTAGCGCTCATGAGTGGTGCCACCATGGCATAATCACCTTGGATCATGACCAAATTGATTCATATGTTGAGTTAATGGAGAGGTTGATTGAGAGGTTTGACAGGAAATGTAAGAATCCAGGTGACTCTCAACCCCAAACCCTAACTGAATTCACTGATTTTGTTTGTTTTGTAGTTTTTTTTGTATTTTGATGGGTTTTTGCATAAAACAAGAAAGCTGCGATTTGCTCTATAAAATGCTTAAAAATTCGTAATAAATCAAAAGACCATAAATATGCTTTGATATTGCTCAGAGAATGTAGGTGTAATGTCCCCTTCTCATCAGTGATCAGTTTTACAGTTCTTCAGTCTATTCCGGAACCCGTAGACTGGGATGAGGTGAAAATTAGGGTTTCTTGGGCTTGGTTTTCTGTGGCATTCATATTATTTACTATTTTTAGTAAATGCTTGTTGTGGCAGTTGCAGTTGTCAATTCTTAATCCTTAGCAGTTGGAGCAGTTGATATAATTTGGTTTGGTCTTCAGTTGGCAAAAATATTTAATTAATGGCTTTTTGTTCTAATTCACTGTTGACTCCCACCTTGGCCTAAGGAGATAACTTAAGTTGTTTTAAAGTGGGGCCATGAAGGGGTACGCCTTCATCATAAATTTAATTAGTCTTTATTCAAATATTTCATCATCTTGGAAAAAGGACGCCACTTTTATATTTTTGAATAAAGTGAATTTTTATGAGGCCTTTTGGGACGCCACCTTGTGAAGTTGAATGGTTTTTGGAATTTGAAGGGTCTCCTGTGTCTCTTGGGCTGCTTCTCAGGCAATTGAAGAGGCATGTTGAGTTCTTATTTATTGACAGTCTTTGCTCCAGCTTTTCATCCATCAATTACCTTACTGTTATGCTGTCAAAATGACTATGGACATTTTGCTATTGCTTCGAGGATGCTACCTCCTAGCCCATTCCCAATTTCGTGTTTGAAATACAACACCTAGTTGGAACATTGCTGCTTCTCACATCAGACTAGCAGATTGAGCAATAAAGGTTGAAAATTTTGGTGAATTCTACAGTTTGAAATTCCTGGTTTTGCTATAGCTGAAGCTGTTTTCTGTTCATATCTTGCTGAGTGATTTTTATTTCGTTCTGGGTGTTTGAGCAATCTAATTGTTGACTGGAGGCGCCAACTTCCACCAAAAATCAGATTTTATTTTGAAGTTGTTGATTTTATATTGCAAAGTCGATTTCTCAAGGAGGCCGTACTTTTTCATTGCCTTGGGAATTGTGCCATAAATTAATGAAGGTGATTTGCTGCTGTTTTTCTCTCCTGGTTTGGTCGCCTATCTTCTGAGATTCTTTTGCAACAGATTTCAGTCAATTCGGAGGTGGAATGAGTGAGTTATGAGTATTTTACTGTTTTCCAGTTTGCTGTTATAAATTTCCAGAACTCAAGAATTTGCATCAGATTTATCAGTTTCCAGTTTAATCACTTTTTCAGTCATTGGAAAGCAAAGAACATTGTTAGAATTCATTTCTTATATCCATATCTCACTTCTTATCATTGTAATTCATTTACTTGCAGTCATGTTGAAATTGTAAGGTTCTGATTAGTAGTACTAATCTAACCGTTATTATTGCTGCAACTATTTGATTTAAATTCTCATTAAAGTCCCCTGGATGGTTTACCGCCAGTGTGGTTAAAATTGTTTGTAAATCTTGTACCCACTTAAGTGGTGAATCCCCACAGTTCTGTGGATGCCCGCCGCAGCGGATGAATTGCTTATTTTGTAATCTTTTCCCCCCACTGTTTGGTGGTAGCGTGGAATTGTTTTCTCATGGCTGGTTATCCGCCTAATAGTTCATAATTTCAATTTCTTAGACTCCGTCATATGTTAGCACCTCGCCCTCAGTGGGATCTTGAGTGCACATTCTTGACGTTGAGTAGTTCTTCTATTCAAGTTCAGTTCTTCAGTTCAAGTTCATTATCTTCCATTCAAGTTCAGATTTGTATTTGAGGCTAACGCTAATCCAATCATCTATTGCTGGTTATTTTGTGTTATTCCTTCGAAAAAAATTGGTTAGCATATTTCAGTGGTATCAGAGCAGAAGACCCTGCCATCCTGTGGCTGATTGCAGTAGTTAACTGATGAGTGACAGAGACACTAGGCCATACACTAGAAGTCAGGCCAGAAATCAGCATCAGTTTCCACCCGTTCCAGAGGCAGATACCTTCTCAGAAGTACTAAGAGACCTTGGTAAAACAGTGGAAGGTTCAGATAATTCAGTGGAAGTGGTTGATCACACAACTATCATAATGTCAGATTCAGTAAGAAGAGATAATGAAGAGAGGGATAGAGTGGAGAAAAAGTTTGACGGAATGATAGATATGATGTCCCGTTTGTTATCCAAGTTGGATCAGCAAGCAGCTCAGAGTATTATTCAGCCCCAAAATAACTCAGCTGGAGAAAATAGTGGAGTGAATGGAAATAATAATAGTGGCAGTCCTGAGGTGAATACTAGAGATAGAATTGTAGGTCAGCATACTACAATTCATAGTGGGTCATCCTCTAGACCCCTCTTTCCTGTTTTCACACCAAGGGAAGAGCAACAACCAGTTGAGGCTACTCCAAACTTTGCTGATGATGCTCGTCAAGCCTATATGGAGTATGTGTCCTTACCTCTTGACTTGAGAGGAGCATGGACCTTTGATCAATTCATGAATCAAAGGAGTCGGAGAAATGGTGGT
This sequence comes from Sequoia sempervirens, assembly GCA_007258455.2. Lineage (NCBI taxonomy): Eukaryota > Viridiplantae > Streptophyta > Pinopsida > Cupressales > Cupressaceae > Sequoia > Sequoia sempervirens. The sequence goes on along the minus strand of VDFB02139576.1, from coordinate 8,158 downwards.
AGGAATGATCAACGTCCTCCTGCAGGCCCTAGAAATGATTTTTACCAAGCTTTGGGAAAGATCACTATGGAACATTTTGATGGTGGTAACAAGTGTACAGCCAGGTCATGGGTGCAAAAGTTAGATAACTACCTCTCCCTTAGACCTATGCCGGAAGAAGATGCTATCAAATTTGCTACCTTGCACTTAGATGGCATAGCTCATGAATGGTGGACTCACGGTTTGGTCACTCTTGGCCACAACCTTATTCGCACTTATGGAGAGTTTACAAATAAGCTGATTGAGAGATTTGACACCAAAGATCCGGAATTGAAGTTTAGAGAATTGGCACAGTTGAAACAGCAAGGATCTTTAGAAAGTTATGTGGCTGATTTTCAGAGGTTGTCAGTAATGGTGCCCAACATTACTGAAAGAAGACTTGTAGTCCTTTTTGCTGAAGGTTTAATGGAGCCATTGAAGGGTTGGGTCAAAGCATTTGATCCTCCAACATTGGATGAAGCTATCAAGAAAGCTAGGAGCATGGAATTGGCAGCCCCAAGACCTAAATTTCACTCAAAAACATTCAGCCATAAGAAGGATAAAAAGCCATCTTCAAATCTGCCCAAGAAGTTTCCACCAAGGCTGTCCGAAGAGCTCAAAGAACAGCTTAGAAAGGATGGAGTTTGCTTCACTTGTCGTGAGCCTTGGGTGAAAGGCCACCGTTGCTATGGAAGAGGCAAAGTAGTTCAAATGGAGGGCTATTCTGATTATGGATCAGAATCTGATTCGTCTGATCAGCAATACGAATCAGCAAGTAGTGAAGGTGAAGAAGTTCAAGAAGACAAGTCCGAAGAGGTTGGAGATAGTAGTGCTTTTGCACAACTATCCAGTTTTCAAAAGAATGAATCTTTTAGGGTTCATGGAGTTGTAAATTCACAAAGGATAGTTGCCCTAATTGATACTGGAGCAACTCACAATTTTATTGATGAAGGGCTAGTTGCTAGAAAAGGTTTAAAGACTGAAAATTTTGATGGTTTCAAAGTAATGGTTGCGGATGGTTTCACTATGTCTTGCACAAGGAGAATTCCTAATCTATCTTTGCAATTAGGGAATCATGAAATTAAGGATGATTTTTATGTGGTGGGTATAGGAGACACTGATGTTGTGTTGGGCATACAATGGCTGCGATCTCTTGGTGAGATCACATTGAATTTGCAAACCATGGAGCTGAAATTTCAGTCTAATGGAAAGAAGGTTGTTTTAAGAGGGATGTCAAATGGAGGCCCTCGAATTGTGTCTTTGAAAAGGATGGAAAGGCTGATCCGCCATGATCAAGTTGAATGGGCTGCTGAATGTATGGTTTTACCAGCTGATCCGGTTGAGGAAAAAAGGCAATATCATCCTGATATTCAAGCCTTACTTTCAAAGAAAAGTAAAGTCTTTGGAAGCTTACCTCCTGGAAGACCTCCTGAAAGAGGTTCTGAACATGTGATTGAATTAGAAGAAGGAGCAAAACCAGTCATTACTACACCTTACCGCTATCCAAAGAGGCAGAAAGATGAAATTGAAAAAGCCATCAAGGAGCTGTTGGAAAGTGGTTTTATTAGACCAAGCAAGAGTCCATTTGCTTCAGCAGTAGTGCTGGTCAAAAAGAAAGATGGTACAATGCGTATGTGTGTTGACTATCGCGCATTAAATCAGAAAACCATCAAGAATAGATATCCTATCCCTAGGATTGATGAGCTTATTGATGAGCTCCATGGAGCAATGTTCTTCTCAAAGATTGATCTTCGTTCGGGCTATCACCAAATCAGAATGAGGGAGGAGGATATAGAAAAGACAGCATTTAGATGCCACTTTGGGCATTTTGAATTTCTTGTCATGCCTTTTGGTTTGACAAATGCTCCAGCCACATTCCAATCTTGTATGAACAAGATTTTTAGACAGCAGTTGAGGAAGTTTGTGCTCATCTTCTTCGACGATATTCTCATATTCAGTAAGTCATGGGAAGAGCACCTTAAGCATTTGGAAGAAGTGCTTACCATTTTAGAGGCGGAATGTCTATTCGCCAAAGAGTCAAAGTGTGAGTTTGGGATGGAAGAACTTTTATACCTTGGCCACATTATCAGCTCAAAGGGTGTGAAAGTGGATCCAGAAAAGATAAGGGCCATTCTTGATTGGCCAACTCCTAAGACTATTTCTCATTTGAGAGGTTTTTTAGGGTTATGTGGATTCTATAGAAGATTTGTAAAAGGTTATTCTCATCAAGCTGCACCTTTGACAGATCTTACAAAGAAAGGAGCTTTTCTTTGGACTAAGCAAGCACAAGAGGTTTTTGATAAGTTTAAACAAATCATGAGTTCGTGTCCAGTATTGGCACTTCCGGATTTCTCAAAACCTTTTGAATTACAATGTGATGCTTCAGGAGAAGGAGTTGGAGCTGTCCTAATGCAAGACAAACATCCTATTGTCTTCGAGAGCAGAAAGTTGAGAGGGGCAGAAAAAACTTACTCTATTTATGACAAAGAGATGCTTGCCATCATGCATGCTTTGTCTAAATTCCGTCAATACTTGGTGGGAAGTAAATTTGTTGTTAAGACTGATCACAACAGTCTTAAACATTTCATGCGCCAAAAGGAATTGAATGAAAGGCAGCAAAAATGGGTAAGTAAACTCCAAGCATATGACTTTGACATTGAATATGTCAAAGGAAAAAATAATATAGTTGCTGATGCACTTTCTAGAAGGCCTCATTTGCAGTCAATTTGTGAGTTATCAGCAGATTGGAAAGAATTAATTGCTGCTGATTATGTTAAAAATCAGTTTGCAACCAGCTTGTTAGAAGGTCAATTGGTTGATGAAAGGTATAAGTTGGTTGATGGATTAATTTATTATAAAGATAGAATCTTTTTAGTACAAGAATCTAAGCTTAAGAAAAAGATTCTACAATCTTTTCATGATGTTCCCCTTGCTGGTCATCAAGGGATTTTCAAGACTTACAAGCAGATTCGTGAACGATTCACTTGGAAAGGTTTGAAAGATGAAGTCTTGAATTACATTAGAGAGTGTCCTATTTGTCAAAGGAATAAAAATGAACACTCTTTTCCTGCTGGTCTACTTCAGCCCTTGCCTATTCCAAATCAGAAATGGGAAAGTATTGCCATGGACTTTATCACGGGGTTGCCCAAGGTGCAAGGACGTGATTGTATATTTGTTGTGGTTGATAGACTAACGAAATTTGCTCATTTCTTTGCTGTTACCACTTCATTTACAGCAGCTCAAGTGGCTGAGTTGTTTTTCAGAGAGGTGTTCCGTTTGCATGGGTTACCTAAAACCATTGTCAGTGATAGGGACAGCAAGTTCCTAAGTGTATTTTGGCAGGAGATCTTCAGATTGAGTGGGACAGTGCTTACTCCAAGCACAAGTTATCACCCACAAACAGATGGGCAATCAGAAATTGTTAACAAGTGGTTAGAGGGCTACCTAAGGAACTATGTTTCAGGACAGCAGCGAGCTTGGATTAAATGGCTTCATTTAGGAGAGTATTGTTACAACTCTTCTTATCACATGTCAATTAAGATGTCTCCTTTTAAGGCTCTTTATGGTTATGAGGCTACTAACTTTGTTGATCTAGTGTTTGGTGATAGTAGAGCCCCACAAGCATTGGATATGTTACAACAAAGCCAAGACATCTTGAAGACTCTTAAGGAAAATCTGCAACAAGCTCAAAATCAGCAGAAGTTATACGCTGATCAGCAGCGTGTGGAAAGGTCTTTTGAAGTTGGGGACATGGTCTATTTGAGGCTTCAGCCATATAGACAATCTTCTCTCAAGAAGAGTGGTGCAGAAAAGTTGAAGCCACGCTTTTATGGTCCTTTCAAAATCACCAAAAGGATTGGTGAAGTTGCTTATGAGTTGGAACTTCCAGCTGAAAGCAAAATACATAATGTTTTTCATGTGTCTCGCCTCAAGAAGGCAATTGGACACAATGTGGTGGCTACATCAGAATTACCTCCATTGGATGAGGAAGGTCATTTAGTGTTGATTCCAGAAGAGATCCTTGATACTAGAGAAGTTCTTTGAGAAGAAGGACAATCAAAGAATATTTGGTTAGATGGAGGAATTTGCCTATTGAAGATGCTACGTGGGAAGGTGAACAGATTTTGTTGCATCCATCTTTGCAGTTGCTTGGGGACAAGCAATTTCGAGGAGGGCGGACTGTAATGTCCCCTTCTCATCAGTGATCAGCTTTACAGTTCTTCAGTCTATTCCGGAACCCGTAGACTGGGATGAGGTGAAAATTAGGGTTTCTTGGGCTTGGTTTTCTGTGGCATTCATATTATTTACTATTTTTAGTAAATGCTTGTTGTGGCAGTTGCAGTTGTCAATTCTTAATCCTTGGCAGTTGGAGCAGTTGTTATAATTTGGTTTGGTCTTCAGTTGGCAAAAATATTTAATTAATGGCTTTTTGTTCTAATTCACTGTTGACTCCCACCTTGGCCTAAGGAGATAACTTAAGTTGTTTTAAAGTGGGGCCATGAAGGGGTACGCCTTCATCATAAATTTAATTAGTCTTTATTCAAATATTTCATCATCTTGGAAAAAGGACGCCACTTTTATATTTTTGAATAAAGTGAATTTTTAAAGGCCTTTTGGGACGCCACCTTGTGAAGTTGAATGGTTTTGGAATTTGAAGGGTCTCCTGTGTCTCTTGGGCTGCTTCTCAGGCAATTGAAGAGGCATGTTGAGTTCTTATTTATTGACAGTCTTTGCTCCAGCTTTTCATCCATCAATTACCTTACTGTTATGCTGTCAAAATGACTATGGACATTTTGCTATTGCTTCGAGGATGCTACCTCCTAGCCCATTCCCAATTTCGTGTTTGAAATACAACACCTAGTTGGAACATTGCTGCTTCTCACATCAGACTAGCAGATTGAGCAATAAAGGTTGAAAATTTTGGTGAATTCTACAGTTTTGAAGTTCCTGGTTTTGCTATAGCTGAAGCTGTTTTCTGTTCATATCTTGCTGAGTGATTTTTATTTCGTTCTGGGTGTTTGAGCAATCTAATTGTTGACTGGAGGCGCCAACTTCCACCAAAAATCAGATTTTATTTTGAAGTTGTTGATTTTATATTGCAAAGTTGATTTTCTCAAGGGCCGTACCATTTAAGATGCTTGGGATTCGTGCCAAATAAATTAAGACTTTGGTTGCTGTTTTTTTCTCGGGTTTGGTCCAGACTATCCTCTGTGATTCTTTTGCAACAGATTTCACCAATTCGAGGTGGAATGAGTGAGTTATGATATTTTAATTCTTCCGGTTTGCTGTTATAAATTTCCAGAACTCAGGAATTTGCATCAGATTTATCAGTTTCCAGTTTAATCACCATTTCAGTCATTGGAAAGCAAAGAACATTGTTATAATTCATTCTTATATCCATATTTCACTTCTCTATCATTGTAACTCATTTAATTGCAGTCATGTTGAAATTGTAAGGTTCTGATTAGTAGTACTAATCTAACCATTTTTATTGCTGCAACTATTTGATTTGTTTCTCATTAAAGTCCCCTGGATGGTTTACCGCCAGTGTGGTTAAATTGTTTGTAAATCTTGTACCCACTTAAGTGGTGAATCCCCACAGCATTGTGGATGCCCGCCGCAGCGGATGAATTGCTTATTTTGTAATCTTTTCCCCCCACTGTTTGGTGGTAGCGTGGAATTGTTTTCTCATGGCTGGTTATCCGCCTAATAGTTCATAATTTCAATTTCTTAGACTCCGTCATATGTTAGCACCTCGCCCTCAGTGGGATCTTGAGTGCACATTCTTGACGTTGAGTAGTTCTTCTATTCAAGTTCAGTTTCTTCAGTTCAAGCTTCAGCATCTTCCATTCAAGTTCAGATTTTAATTTGAGGCTAACGCTAATCCAATCATCTATTGCTGGTTATTTTGTGTTATTCCTTCCAAAAAATTGGTTAGCATAAGGCTTATCGACAAGCAATAGAACCTGAATACTGAATATAAACTCCACTGTAAACACTGTATGACTTCTGGATGAAGCCACGCTGATGGACAATCTTCAACTGGTATTTCACAGTCTCAGTATGCCGGATTCTGAAGAGGTATCGTTCTCCAAAATCGTTCGTCTGCTGAAACCCTAGGTTTTGCAAACTTCAATGCTCAGAGCAAAAAGAAGACAAATTGAATAATCAAGACATAATAGTTCGATTTGTCTTTAGCTGTGAATATATAGCTTCTTGGAAAATTCGACCCCAGCATCCTTTTTTAATAATCATTTAAATAATGATTAAATTCGCTCTTCTTGACTTAGGAGAAATATAATAAATAATTGGCGCCTCATCATTAATGAATAATTACTTATTCATTATGTTAATTTTTCACTTTATTATAAAGTATAATAAATACTTTATAATATGCCATTTATTAAATATTTAAATAAATCAATAAAGTGACTTTAATATAAAGTCAAAAATATTAATTATTCAATAAATCATTAAATACTCCATTATTTCTCCATCTGACCATCAAACTGATGAACTGGGTCGACTCTGAGCTAAACAGCTGAACCAGGTGCCCCTGCCCAAAATAACAGCTTCTGCCTGTCTGACTTTCTAAAAATAGAAAGTCTCTGAAAAACCACTCTGAAGAGTTCTGCGAAGGCTCGACCGGAAACAACTGCAAGAGAGAAGCTCCTGAACACCGGGTAACTGCCTCAATTGATCCTCTACACATATCTGTCAGCCTACGAGGACCAGGATGATAGGCTAACCACATATCCAGCTGCGCTGACTAGGATGGGTACATCATAGGAAAGATCCAGAGTTGCACTTCAAGGAGTTGGCTTAGCTTAAACAATGGGGTTCGGTGGAGGCATATGTGGCTGATTTCCAGAGACTTTTGATGATGGTCAAAGACATTTAAGAGAGGAGACTCATTGTTCTATTCATGGATAGTCTTTCAAATCCTTTGAGGGGTTGGATTAAGGCCCTTAATCCATCTTCACTGCAAGTGGCCATTAAGAAGGCTAGGGACATGGAGACTTCCACTCTTAGAAACAAATTTCATTCCAAGAGCTTCCCTCATATAAAGGATATGGATAAGAAACCTTTTCATAGAGAACCACATCAGCCATGCAATGAATCCAATAGATTGGACAATGAGCAGCTTAAAGGCCTACTGAGGAAGAAATTGTGCTTCCATTGTAGGGAGCCTTGAGACCCATCTCACAAATGTAGTGTGAAGGCAAAGGTGAATCAAATAGAATATTTTCTATTGATGAATCTGCATCAGAAAAATCAGATCAGCAATCCGATTCGAAGAGTAGTGAGGAGGAGAATTCATCAGATGAGGAACCAAAGAGTGATGGGACCATTCCCCAACTCTCTAGCATCCAAAAAGTAGTGACATTCAAGGTTAGAGGGACATTGCAGGGGCAGTGGATTATAGCACTTATTGACACAGGTGCCACTCATAACTTCATTGATGAGGGCTTTGTGAATAGAAGAAGGCTGCAAACAAAAGAACATGATGGGTTTAAGGTCATGGTAGCTGATGGGTACAAAATTTCTTGTACTTTTAAGGTTTCCAATTTGAGTATCCAATTGGGAGAATATGAGTTGAGGGACAAATTCTATGGTGAACATTGGGGACACTGATATGGTTTTTGAGATGCACTGGATGAAATCCCTTGTGGAGTGATCCTTCAATCTGTAGAAGATGGAAATTAAATTTGGAGCAAATGGAAAGAAGATAGTGCTTAAACTATTATCAAATGGGGGTCCTAGAGTTGTATCCTTCAAGAGGATGGAACAATTGATCAGACATGAGCAGGTTGAGTGGGCAGCAAAGTGTCTTATCATGCCTACTGTTGCAGATCAGCAGAAAATCAATTACCATCTAGATATTTAGAAGTGATATCTGAGCATAGCAAGGTATTTGGGAGTATCCCTCATGGAGTACCACCAGAGAGGGGAATAGAGTATGTCATAGAGCTGGAGGAGGGTTCCAAATCGGTAATTACTATGCCATACAAACATCCTAAGAGACATAAGGATGAGATAGAGAAAGCAATTAAGGAATTACTGGAGATGGGGCACATTAGACCCAACAAAAGTCCATTCACATCAGCAGTGGTATTAGTAAAGAAAAAAGATGGGACAA